>JAHBCN010017863.1:0-17798 GCA_019359885.1 Listronotus oregonensis
CAATAGCCGTAAAAAAATTTAAAAAAAATGGTCCGATTTCAATTTTTAAAACGTTGAGGTTAAAAGCTTGTTGAGGTTAAAAGCTATAAATTGTATATCTCACATTTTCATGTAAAAGTTTGAAGAACAAAAGCGGTAGGGTAGGCACAACTTACGCCTACTAAAAAAGTTCAAAAATTTTTTTTTTAAAAACTGCCTTTGCTAGTATTAAATACACTTTTAAGCAAAATGTGTACAAAATCAAAGTAAAAAAAAAAAAAACACGGATAACTTCTCGCTTCCCGATCCTTATTTTTTCATGACATAATGGAGATATAAAAAACGTCAAGTTCGGTTTTTTAACAATTAAAAAAATACTTAGGAAGTTAGAAACCCCTAAAAAAATTATTAACCGTCTTCACTTTGAATAAAATTAAGTATCAATACCTTAGTTGGGATGGGTTTTAAAACCCCCCCTTTTTAAGAGTCCATTCGCGCCAAAAAAATTTTGGGCCCCCAATTTGGGGTTCGGGGCAAAAATGTTTTTCTAAAAAAAACGGTAAAAAGTTATCGATAATTTTCAAAAACTATATGAAAAGCCAACACTTAAATCTAGGCTTCTGCTGTAATATTTTTTTTAAATTTGAATTTATTTTTTAATTTTTTCCCCTTTGAGTGAAAGTCACCCTAAAATCGATTATGTTTAGATACTATTTTCCTAACTCGACATATTCTAAAAATCCGTTAAAACAGAGGCATAGTTTTTTTCCCCTTCCCCCCAAAATGGTGTATAATTTATGTCATTTAAGTAAAAAAATAGTTAAAAAAAAACGTTATCTCCTGTAGGCTTGAAAGGGGGGAAACAACATCGCATCCAAAAAACCGAATTTGGAAGAACCTAAATAAAAGATAATATTTTTAATGCGGCTATACGAAAATTGTGGTAGTGGGAGTTTGTTAGTCTCCGCTCACCGTCTCCGCGTCTTTTCGCCCGACCCCTAAGGTGTAACGTAAATGCACTCTTAACAAAATTTTACAGAAGACACTTTTTTTTTTGGGGGGTACTGCCCTGAAATTGTCTAGAAAATGGGATTTTTTTGGTCCAGGCCCCGGGGTATAGCGAGCAAACCTGCTCACCCCCTATTGACCTCTAAAAAACCCCCTTTTCCCCCCCGGGACCTCCCCCGAAGCGGTTTTTTTCAAAAAAATTTTTAAAGGCAGTACTCCCAAAGAAAAAACATCAAAACATAGATCCGCCAAAAAACTATAGAACATATTTACAAATAACTACAATGTACATTGCTAAAAAACATGTATGCAATGTTCCACAATGTATTAAAGTTTGCGAAAATAAAGATTTTTAAGTTTTATTTCGGGTACTAGGTTCTGGCAATTTATAGAAATACATAATTTTTGACGTTGATGCAAAAATGCGAATTTTGCATTTTTTGTGTGTTACGACTCATCAAAATTAAGTAATCAATATATTAATTAAATAATAATTTGATTTTTAAATTCCTCATCCCTAAATATGTATTTTTTAATCCTCCCTTAAGCCCCGTGTTTATAAACCTCTATAGGTTTGGACCCCAAATCATGCGTAAAATTTTGATTGTAAAATAAGAAAAAAAATATAAAAATATCAACCTTCACCTCTTTTAGCCCCTTTCTCTGGGCCCTCAAAAACATTTCACCCAGTACTGGCAGACAGACCAAAAGAAAGAAATAAGAAATAATTTTATTCGTAATATAGGAACTTTAAAACGTAAAAATCTGAAAATGTCTTAAGGTGTTATTTTTTTGCTATAGGCCTTTTCATAAAAATTTTTTTTTTGTGCGCATGCGTCAGTATCCGCCTTTTTTTTCGTCCCTTTTTTTTAAAATCAAGCATGTAAAAGGGCTTGTAAACACATAATTAAAATAAAAAAATACTAAAGAAAGCATAGTTATTGAAAAAAGAAATACGAAAATAAAGAAAAAAAGTGCCTTAATTAACCCAAAAAAAGGTTTTTTTTAAAAAAATTATTATAATGATATCAAAAAGAAAAGGAACGAAGAAGCGGTGTTGGTTATGGGTAAAGTAAAATTTTTTAAAAATATAAATCATTTAAAAAAACAATACAATTTAATTAATATAACAATTGTATATATGTGGGGGGGGGCCCAATTAGAATAAAATTATAGATACTTTTTTTTTAGTAAAAAGTAATGATGCCCAACCTCTCAATCAACTCACTTCTTTTTTCCCCCTTTTAAAAATCCATGAAAATTTTTTTAAAAAACCTTTTTAATTGCGTACAATTATGGGCTTCAACTAATTATAAATCAGTGAAGCACCATCAACGAATTTTTCCCCCAAATGATTCAATTGGGGAGATAATACTGCATTCCCAGCCATTGTCGATCCCGTACGAAACTTTTAAATTGCCGCCATTTCAACATGGGGCTGCGCTTTGCGCTTGTCACATGATGAAAAAAGGCCCCTTTTTTGTACCCTCCCTTATAGCAAGAGAAGTAAAAATAAATTAAACGTCAGTGACAAACATTTGAACTAGGGAATTCTAAAAATAAAAAATAATTGTTTTTTATTGTATTTAAAAACTATAGTATGTTGTCAGCAGTAAACAATCAATGAAGTTTTAAGCATATAGCTGCAATAATATGCCAATGTCATGTTGTGTTAATAGTTAAAGATTGACCTTAACCACTCTGATGTGTGCATTCGACAGGTGACAGCAAGATTGGTGAACCTGTTACCCAGAACGGAAGGTGGGTTATTGGGCCCTGCTGGCACAAACTGCTAAACAAGTTAGTTGTTTACCACGGTACACAAACCAATCGCGAGCTTTTTGGCGATCGGCGCGCAACACTCCTGCGAAATGATCAAATTCCTAACCGGCTACCGTTCGGCGTTTCTTGCGTAAAACGACACGGTTTTCCAAATGAAAATTTCGCGCGAGCTTATTCCACTGCCGGTCTGCGATCTGTGAAAAACCAAGCGGAAAACCGTACTTGACGCGGTTCGAAAAGCCCGGATAGCAGGAAAAGTTTTACGATTGTTTGCGCGCGGAATTTTGTGCGTGATTTTTGAAAATAAAGATTTTGTTTGTTATTTGTTTAATAACTGTTAATAATAACTAAAGATTACATATTGTTCTTTGTAAAGTGAAAAGTTTGAACAATCGCTAACGTACGAAAAATTAGTGCAAAGTTTTGGAACAATATAATTAAAAAATAATCAATATTTTGCTTTTGGTGACATTATCAAATAGCAAATCTATGTCAAACTGGTACTGGATAAATAGACATATTATTTGCAAGAATGTTATAAAATAACTAAAGTGAATTTAAATTTTAGGTATGTAACATTTTAACAAATATTTACCTTAAGATATTCGGTGTATTCTCCTTAAAATTAAAACAAATAAAAAAACTGATTTTACAGTAAATCCACACTAAATTTTTGGGAAAACAATAAATTGTTCCTTTTTAAACTAAATGGGATAATTTTTTTTAAATAAAAAATAAAAAAAATATTTTTTAAAAAAAACTGTTTTTTCTTTAACTTTTTTTTTTAAAAAGAACATGTATTTATATTAAAAAAAAAATAAGAAAGAAATTACAAATTGTGTAACCAAAGTTAAACAAAAAAAAAAAAAAATAAATATTCCATATTCATTCAAAAGTTAGAAGTCCAATATTTTTTCTTTAAGTGGCTCAAGTTATTTTTTGGAAAGAACACATGAATAACGTTTCTACCTTCAACGGTTAATTTTTAAACATCTTATTGATTATATATACTTCCTGTTTAATCAGGACCTTCACATACGTAAATTTATGACAGGAAACAAAATATGGCCAGTTATAGTCAAATTTATAATTTTTAAATAACAAAATAAAGGTTGCAAATGGAAAAAGTATTTCCAACTTAATTTTTTTTGATACTTCGATACAATTTTATGCAGTTATATTTAAATAATAATTGGCAATAACATCCTGGCAGTTTAAAGCTAAAAAATTAGAAAAAAAATGACAAACTTTTAAAGAAAATTTATGGATTTTAATGTTTGTGGTCCTTTAATATTAAAAAAAACCCTACCGTAAGAAAAAAGTGATTTTTGACTTTTTTGTAATCTTTTATTATGGGTTTTTGGGAAATTTTATAAAAAAAAATATTATTATATATATATATATATATATATAATATATATATATATATATATATATTTTATATATATATATATATATATATATATATATATATAATATATATATATATATATATATATATATATATATATATATATATATATATATATATATATATATATATATATATATATATATATATATATATATATATATATATATATATATATATATATAAAAATAAAATATATATATATATATATATATATATATATATATATATATATATATATATATCTGAAAGGAAGTCTCAATGTTGGGATTTTGCGTTCTTCAAATACAAATGGTCGGAAAAATATAAAAATTGCGTGATATTATATTTTTGAAATTCTTAAATGTTGAAAAAGACTGTTAAATTAAAAATATATAAAGCTAACTATTAAAATATTTTTTGTTTTTTGTTCAATTTTCCCATTTTTATTACTAAGCTAATACTCATGAAGTATTAATTAATCTGTTTGTATTATTTATTTGTTACAACGATTCTTAACATGATATATATTTTTTATTTTTAAGGAATCTAACTTTATAACACATTTATTATTTTGTCTTGATACTTTATAAATTTACTGAAAAAATTGCTCTTTATTTACAAAAGTTTTATTTATATGTTTTATCATAAAAAGCTACCAAATTTTGTTAAAAATTGACACTAACGACAAAAACCTGCCAAAATACGACAGTTGCCCAGCATGGGTTCGCCAGCTAACACACTACTTTGACAGTTTGAGCGTATGCACCTTTCTTGAATATTCTCTTTCCTTCTATAAAGTTTATTTGATTTATTACCTCTCCAAGACCGCGTTATATCAATGGCGGAAGGCGTTAATTTTATACGGTGTACTACTGTAATATTGTATTGTTGTTGGCGAGGGCTTCCTCGCCTGGTAGTACCACTACTTGTCCTTTAATGGACTCGTGATGTAGTACGTTTCGAGTTCTGGTGAGTCGTTTTCCTTCTTCCTCCTTCTTCCTCTTTTAGTTTTGCTTCTTCCTCTTCTTTCTTTTTCTTTTCCTTTGTCTTTTTCCTCTACTAAAATTTGAAATAATGATGATGGCACACTCGAAGACGTAAGTTATCCGGAGGTAAAATACCCCTCATTCGGTTCTCCGGGCGAGGGTACATTTGGGAGGCCACCATCAAAGTCTGATATCGTTTACAAATATGTGGGCTTAACTCTAACGTGAACTCTGTTCACCATTATCTTCAATCCTCCAAATCCACATACTATTTCTTACGAAACCCAAATAAGTCCCAAAACAGCAAGTAACCTCCTTTTCCCAGATGTGAACTCATTTCATCTTTTCGACCCCATGGCGGCGTTTGTGCTTACGTTCCGCAACGACCTGGCTTGTGTTAGGGTTTCTAACCTCGAATCGGGTAGGCCTGATATTCTTGGCTTAAACACCTTCAGATCTTCTACTAAATTCATCTGCTGTATATACCGGTCCCCGTCTGACAATTCCACAACGAGTTCTTTGATTTCCTTTCAATGATCGACAAATATTATTTCCCAGTTTCCATTGGCCGAAGTAATCGTCCTCGGGGATTTTAATGTTCATAGCAGGATTGGCTAGGCTCCACAAAAACTGATACACAAGGCAGAGCAGCAGAAAATTTCGCAATCAGCAACTCGCTCACCAATCTAATTATGGAACCTACCTACTTTCCTAGGGTTCCCGCATAATTCTAACCCCTAGATCTCTTTCTTGCTTGAACTCTATCAAGCATCAGTAACTGCTCCCTTGGTCGCTCTGACCATGGTTTGGTCACCGTATCATACTCCACTTATTTTGAGGCAGCGAAAGCATGCCGCCACGAACCATCTGGCACTACAATTCGGCTACTGGGATGGTCTAAGAAATTTCTTTGCCAGCTACCCTTGTGGAATTCTACCTGCTTTTCTACTCACGATCCTTCAGAAATATGTAAACAAATTACCAAAACAATTCAACTAGGCATTGAGACCCATATTCCCCCACACTAAAAAGAACCCCGCTAACTTCAAATCAAAAACCATTGGTTTCTAAATCCTGTGACAAAGCCAGACTTTTTAAAACCTTAAGCCACAAAAAGTTTCTTCAAAACCCCAGTCCGGAAAATCGACAGGCTAGCATCGAAGCAAGAAATCAGTATAATCAGACCATCTCTGATGCAAAGACCGTTTGTACAATCGAATAAAAGATAAAGTTCCCTTTGCTCAGAGCAGCAGTAAGCTTTTTGGTCCTTTGCCAAAAATATTGGTCAGAACTTTTGCACAATTCTTTTCCACTAATCTCTGAAGATGGAATTGTCTCTACCTCCAAAAGCCGAACTATTTGCCAAACAATTTGCTGCCAATTCTACGCTTGATCCTCTTGACCAATCTTCCTCTTCCAACAGTTGTCCACTGTTTCTCATAAAATATCCGATATAATTTTTAAAGTCAAAACAGATCAAGCGTATTCTTTTTCTTCTCTTAATACTAAAATCGTCTGGGCTGGATGGCATACCAGCAATCGTCTTAAAAAATGTATACGAGCTTGCACCCATCTTAACTCTCTCTTTCAGAATCTCTTACGACACGGGCATTTTCCCGGAGAGTTGAAGCTGCACCACTGTGTGCAACCTGTCCCCAAAAAAGTCCAAAAGTCTCCTTCTAACTATAGACCTATATCTCTTCTTTCAGTTGTTTGCAAAAATGTGGAAAAATTCATTAATTCCCAAATCTTAAAGTATCTGGAAAAACATAAGATCTTACATGATAGACAATATGGATTCCGTCACAGTAGATCCACAGCTGATCTTATTTCCTTTGTCCTCACACAACTGACCAGTCCCTTGAGTTTTTGGTGAATCCCAGATCGTTGCTCTTGACATATCCAAAGCTTCGATCAGGTCGGGCATGATGGGCTTCTTAAAATTCCTTCTTACGGTCTTCCACCTAAGCTTTGCTCCGGCTTTCCGTTCCTTTCTAATCGACGTATACCCAGTTAGTGTAGATGGTCATTCCCCCAAACTTCTACCAAATAAATGCTGGGGTGCCCCAGGGCTCAGTGCTGGCACCCACGCGTTTCTTCTACACATTAACGATCTTCTCTCCCACAATCAATCCCATTCATAGTTTTGCTGACGATAGTACCCTCCACTGTAGTATTCAATTTCTTAAGCCACCGTGAAAATTCTGATTTTGAAAAAAGCGCAGTTCAATGCAGATATCTCTTTCACAAGACCTCAAACTTATCTTGGATTGGGGCGCCAAAAATCGTGTTCGGTTTAATGCCTCAAAAACACAGTCATGTTCGCTGTCGCGAAAAAGTTGCGAATGCTCATCTTCCATATGAGCGGCCAAGTTCTGCAGAACAAAGGGAAAATCTAGTCGGCGTTACTTTTGAGAATAACCTCAACTGGTACAAACACATTTCATCCATAGCTTCGGCAGCTTAAAAAAAGATTGGTTTCCCTTTTTCGAGCCAGAAAATATTTCTCTTTTCCAATCTGTTCCTTTGTGTATCCCAAATCAGACCCTCTCTGGAATATTGCTCATGCCCTGGGGAATGGCGTCCCCACAACCTTCGCCTTCGGGACTCCATTCAAAAAGGCTGTTCGTCTTATTAATGGTCCAACGCTCCGAAAGGTTTCCTCTTCTTGCCCATCATCGAGCTGTGGGGATCTGTTGCTCTTCTATAGGTATTTTCACGGCTTCTGCTCGGGAGAATTGGCCAGTATTTTTCCTTCTCTGGCAGCTCCCAACAGAGCAACACGTAGTGCAATTTTTATGCATCCTTTTACAGTTCAGTTAGAGAGGACGAACTTCCCGCTTTCTTCGTTCCTTTATTCCTAGAGTGTCAATACCATGGAACCTCGCCCGCAGAAGTTTCTTCTCCTCCCAATCTCCAAAAAAGTCCCGTGTGAACAAACTCCCTCTCACCACTAAAGACACCCCCCGGTACGTTGTATAGGCATCAGCCTTCGGTTTGCCCCCAAGATAAAAAAAAAATACGTAAAGCAGCAGCCATTTTCAATAAAAGACATTCAGAAAAAGAAGTTCATTATTCAACTCTACCAGATTTTAATTTTTTTAGGGAATGACAAATTTTATTTTGGTTGCAATAATATTAAACACAACTTTAAAATTTTGCTTTTTTTAGTAATGATAATATGCCCAAAAAAAAATTCTTACTGAGGGTACAAAATTTTTATTTTATATGTTTAATAAAAAATTAATATACAAACATAAATCCTACTAAAATAATCGCGGATACCCATGGAAAAGAACAAATGAGTGTTAAGGGTAACACTATTATTATTCTAATTATGAAACAAAAATAACAACACAAGATATGCATTATGTATGCACTAAATGCACCCAAATCTCAAAAGCAATAAAGCAATGATTTGGTTGGTGCCGATGCTAACTTAACAAATAACAAATCAAAATAAATTTACATAAAACGGAAAATATTTAAAACGCATTAAAAAATAAAATTATGTGCAAAAAATTATCGACGCGTATGTCCACCATCTCGTCCAATGCATATCGCAATACTAACAGTTTAAAGAACCTATCTGTTTGAAATTCACCAAATTTCTGCTTACAGTTAAGTTGAATAATTTACTTGTTTCTCCCAAGGAAGTTTAATAACCTAAAAACTTCCTTGGTTTCTTTAGATGTTTTCATTGAAAATATCTGCTGCTTTACGCACCGATTTATAGTTATCTTCACATATTATAACTAAGCCTTCTCGGCAAACGTTAACTGTCTTGAAGGAGGCCTTTAAAATAAAAAAACTTAATAAGCAAAGAATAATTATTTAAAAAGAAAAATTATTGTCACCAAACTGTCATAATGTTTACTTTTAACCTCATTTGTTTTTTTTATGGGTATCCGCAATAATTTTAGTAGTTTTTCAATGATGTCTATTAATTTTATTATTATTTTAATTATGCATATTATCATTACTAATGTTTTACCTTATTAAAAAGGAATTTTATTAAATTTTAAGTTGTATTTAATATCGTTGCAACAAACATGAAGTTTGTGATTCTTAAAAAATTAAAAATCTTTGTTAATGTTACAAAATCTTGAATTTGAACAAGGTTATGCAAAATAATTTGAATTTTGAAAATTTTAAGAGTGTTTGGGTGAATATAAAAAAAGATGAAAAAATTATATAACGATGTTCAAAAAGATTTTTAAAAAGCTAATTTTGCACTACTAGCATAATTTTCCTATTTTTAATAAATTTTGAAGATCATCTGAGATAAACTTATCATGCTATTTAATTTATTGTTTTTGACCAGACTATATGGTTTCCAAGATCAGCTTGTCATTTTAAAAAGGGATATGGGTAAGATTGCTCCTTATTTTCTACGGTGGGCTGACGGTCTATATTCAAAGACAATGTATAAGTAGCAAGATTAAAAATAAAGATCTAAGACAAAAAAAATTCATCGATTTTTAGTTATTAAAACTGTGTGAAAAATAAAACTTTTATATGCTTGGTTGTAATATACACTTTATGCCCGTATAGGGAGAGTAAAATTGCATTTACGCCCTAGGACGTTAAGGTAACTCATATTAAATATGTATAAGAAAAACATGTAAGCTCCTCGCTCCTTACGAAAAAAAAAAAAATTTAGTTCTTAATAAAATGATTAAATTTATTTTTTTCTTTTAAGAAAGGTAAGATAAGAAGGACTTTCACTTATGCATTTCACCTGCCTAAGTCACACCATTTGACCAAATATTTATATTTCTTTACCTGAATATTTTAACATTTTTCAGGCACCTGATAGCACATTCCACTTGCTTCTTCTTCCATTTCAGTAGGATTTGGGCTAATTTTTATTGCAAAATTTAACAGTTTAATTATCCACATTCACGCTTTTGCCAAGTTTTGTCACTCGACAAAATTTGGAATTCAAGATTGAGACTAGCATAACACTCAAGAATGTCAAACAAAACGGGTATTCGAGACTCATTTTCGACATTTTTCGATTGTGACATTTTTCATTTGAGACTAAAGAATTGACCTCCAGAGAGCTCTTTATTTACATTTTTTAATACCGGGTAGTGCGTCGCCGAGCGGAACATAGGAAATCCCATGTAAATTTTAAGGGGGTAAAATAACTTTTTGAAGAGACCAATCTGAAAAGCCCTCGTGCCACGTTTCAAAAAATTTTAATAGGCGAATCTTAAATTATTTAATTAAATGTAATTGCAAAATTACCAAATTTTCGGTTAAGGTAAAACCAAACAGGCACCAGTAAAATAAATATTGTCCCTGACATGAGGAAAAGTGTCTATAAATCAGTGACAGTCGGTTTTTGAAAAAAAAAATGAATTATTCAATCGACGAAAATGTATCCATAATTAGGTGGCATTATGCGGCGAACAGTTTTAGAGCAGTATCTGAAATGTTTTCAGTTTACGAGTATTTTCCCACCAAGCTCATTCCGTCCATTTCAACATTTAACGGATTGTCAGTAAGTTTGACGCCAAAGGTATAGTAATAAATAATTGTAAAGATATCGCAAATAGAGCCGAAAAAAGAGAGAACAGAAATCTTAATATTCTACTGAGTGTGGAGGAAAACGAAATGGGAGTACAAGGGATCTTGGGCAAGAGGTAAATAGACATCATACAACGGTATTGCGCACTTTGAAAAAACACAAATATTATTCGTATGAATTCAAAAAACATCAAGAGCTGCAGAAAGGAAGAATGAAGAATGGCATTTTGTTTTAAAATAAGGGAAAGAGCAAATAACTATATGCATTTTTTAAGAAATATTTGTTTTACCAATGAATGTACATTCACCCTCAACAATGAACCAAATTTCAGAATTGCCGGTATTGGAGCCAAGAAAATGAACATCCCTTTGTTTATACTCGGACACAATATCCCTTAAAAACAAATGTATTTGTGGGAATTATCGGGCACCATATCATTGGACCCTCTTTTATGGACTGTAACCTGACAGCAGAAACCTATTTGGACTTATTTCAAAATCAAATTGGAACCGCCTTGGAAGAAGTTGTTCGGAAAGATCAAATGATCTGGTACCAAATGGATGGTTGCCCCGCCCATAATGCCCGTATGGTTAGAGAGTACCTGGAAAATGCTTTTAACGGCAATATTATTGGTCCACGGTACCGGATTTCTGTGGGGTCACTTAAAAAGTGTCATTTATAAAAGTGTAAAATTTGAGAATCTAAAGCAACGTTAGAAATGAATTTTATGATCCGTTGAGATATTGTTTAGCTGTTAATGGGGGTTTGTTTAAACATTTGATAAATTAATGTTTTTATATAATTTTCTATTATTTAAAAAAAAATGTTTGTATTTTATTTCATTTTATTTTTCCACACCTAGTAAAATATTAAGACTTTAGTTCTCTCTTTTTTCGGATCTATTTTCGATCCTCTGAGTTAAACATTTACAATTATTTATTGCGATGGCTTAGGACTCGAACTTATTAACAATATGTTTAATGGTTAAAATGGACCAGATAGGCTTGATAGGAAAATAAATTGAAAATATTTGAAATACTGCTATTGGTTTAATTAAATTGTTTAATTAGTTGTTTGCTGGTGGCTGGTGTCTGTTTGGTTTTACCTGAACCGAGGTAATTTTGCAATTACATTTAATTAAATAATTAAAGATTCGCTTATTAAAATTTTTTGAAACTTGGCACAAGGGTTTGTCAGATTAGTCTCTTCAAAAAGTTATCTTACATTTTTTCTGTAAAATGTACAGGAAAGCCAATAATTGACCCCCTTAAAATTTACATGGGATTTCCAATGTTCCGCTCGGCGAGGCACCATCCGGTATATTCCATGTAATTATTAGTGTGGCAGGCAACGATTCAACCTGTTTGGCTCTCATTCATTTAGTTTATCATTTGACTTAAGTTTGACAATAACAACAAAATTTTAAATTTCTTGACGGTTTTATGGTAAAAAGATATTTGCACTTTACACCTTCAGATGATTATTGTCCTCGCACAAAAATAACTATTAAGAGCCCTTATATCTGTACCAAATATTTTGTACAAGGATTAAGAGGACTTCTCTTATTATGTTCAAGTTCTAAAATTACTAAACCTTTAAATAATTTTAATGATATGTTAAATACAGGTAAAAAACGATTTTAAATTTTTTTGGGTATTTTACCTTTCTCTTGGACAAAATAGCTTTAAGCAAAACAATGTATTTATAAAATTTAAATTCGATATTGTAAACTTAAAACCAAAATATATTCTTAGAGATTCGCTAAGACACGAAGATAAACTATGGTTTTGCAGAAACACTTTAAAGATTATTGCAAAATGTTCCTTGGGATTACTCGCCAGACATGCAAGAAAGGACCGCTTCAGTCCAGGTGCCAGGGTATAAACTTGTAGTCCCTGGGCCAGAGTCCTTTTTTCGAAATAATTACTAAAGTAGTAAAAATGAACTGGGTGGCTTCATTTGAACGAGTCTAGCACATTGTAAAAGTTTTAGATTACGAACTGGGCGCTCTTCCGCACTGCGAGTACTGAAACCTGTCGTTCTCGTGCGGTTTCACTTTTTTATTACATAACTTAATTTTTTCGTTTTATTTAAAATATTTTGCCTTAAATAAAAAAATAATAATATTGGTCGACAAAATAGAGGTGCATTTATCAAGTCCGACGTCCGAAACATGTCCCTCTAGTGCGGTACCGTTCCGTAATTGCAAAACCTCTAATTTTTAATAGAAGTTTCTCTTAATTGCTTAAAAAACATGGTCCATAAGTGCTCCGACAAATTTTTGGGGTCTTTCTCTCGTAATCGTGTAATCTAACCTCCATAACTGACATGTTTAGATTGTCGGACTGAAAAAAGCTACTTTGTCGGACAAGTTTTGGACTATGTATTTTAAGCAATTATGAGTAACTTCTAAAAGAGACGTGTTTCAGACGTTGATCTCGATAAATTCACCTTCTATTTTGTTGAAGAATAATATTTTTTTTATTTAAGGCAAAATCCTTCAAATAAAATAAAAAATTTGAGTTTTGTAAAAAAAAAATTCAACCGCACCAGAGCGAGAGGTTTCAGTACTCGCAGTGCGAAAAAGCTCCCAGTTCGTAATCTAAAAATGTCACAATGTGGTGAACTTGTTTAAATAAAGCCACTCAAATCATTTTCACCACTTTTGTAATAATTTCGAAAGAGGAGGCTGGCTCAGGGACTGTTGTAAATAGTGTCCGACTAAAGGTGAATTTTTGGCCGAAGCCAAAGCCGAAGCCGTTTGTTTGGCTTTTGTCACAAGCTTCAGCCGAAGCCGAATATGTTTAGTCAACTCTGAAACCTTGGTTTAAGCCTGACTAAAAACATACGTTTTTAAAGTTAGTAATGCAAGTTTTATTTTATTTCGGTTTATATAATGAGAGTGCCGATAATAATTAAAAATAAATAATTGATGTAAATAAATTGCGTTAAATTGTTGTAAAAATATATCAGTTATTATAATGATATGACTAATATTATCATAATGACTACTGTGTAAGTCCTTAATTAAGAAACCTAAGGAAAATTTTGTGTTCAGTTAGACGATTATTAAAAATTGTTTTTATTGTAATTAGTTAAATACAACTTCAGTATTAGTCTGCTTAAGCTGCCGCTTATAAGCATAATAGTCCAGTAACTGATGACCTGAAAGTACCCAAAGCTGTAAATAAATCTGTACATTTTTTATTTGTGGCGCAATTCTTAGGTCTTCGCGGATGCTTTCGGGCGAGAAAGAGTTTATCACTGCTCCGACGTGAGGACCCGCTGAAAATGGCCCCCCAAAGTCCCAAAAATAAGTTTCCCGTAAATATCTGCCAAAATATGCAAATTAGAGTTTTTTTTTGGACAAAAAATAAAGATCACCTCGAAATCTACAAAAATTATCCTTACCATTTTTTTCGCAACACCAATATTTTTGGCAAAAACGGCCGTCGAAAAATCCAAAACATTCCACACTGGATAGATGTGGTAGTTTCTTAACGCGAGTCACGGGTGTGATGAATTTTTGAAAAATGGTTGGCCTTTATTAGAAAGAAAAAAGTACATTTAGAAACTAGACACCTAAGTTTTCAAATGATGCATTGAAAAGCATTTCAATAGATGATGAGTTTTTGATTCGCGTTTATTCTACAAATTTCCTAGAACTCCGGAAACGGCTTAATCAAAACGTAAGAAAGATGGTGAAGAGAATTTTCTAGGATTATTAAACACTTGCTAAGGTCTCATTATAAAAAAGAAATGTTAATAACAAACCATAAAAAAAAATATCAATAAATCAATGAGATACCCTCAAAATATTGTGAAACTTTGACCGCTTTTTTAAATATTCTAGAAAAAGCAGAATGGACCCAAACTCATATGCAATGATAGGTACGGGAATTCCCCTTCCGATAAATTTTGAATGATTAAAAAATGTACATTATTGCCCGAGTAATGGAACAATTTGTCCGCCCGCTTATAAGTGAATCCATAAAGATAGCGGCATTCTAGCGGTCGAGCGGCAGCTGAAATGAGGGTACTTT
Source organism: Listronotus oregonensis (assembly GCA_019359885.1). Classification (NCBI taxonomy): domain Eukaryota; kingdom Metazoa; phylum Arthropoda; class Insecta; order Coleoptera; family Curculionidae; genus Listronotus; species Listronotus oregonensis. The sequence goes on from JAHBCN010017863.1 coordinate 14,728, forward strand.
TGGGTCCCGTTATCTCGAAAACTATCGATTTTTCGCTTTGTAATCTACAAAATTAACCATTTTTGTAGATTACAAAGCGACCTTTATTTTTTGTCTAAAGAGAAATTCTCCAATTCACATATTTTCGCAGATATTAGCGGGAAACCCATTTTTCGGGCTTGAGGGGCCATTTTTAGCCCTTTCCCACCTGTTAATGTTGATAAACTTTTTTCGCTCGAAAACATCCCCGAAAAGCCTAAACATTGCGCCACAGGGAAAAACTGTGCAGATTTATTTACAGCTTTTTCCCTTCATTTACTGGACTATGAGAAAAAAAAATGTGTAAAAATTGTGTCGATCGGCCGATAAGTAAGGCCAGCGATTTGTTGGCGTATTTTCTCCAGACCGAATAAATCGTAGTAACTATTCGTTATTCCATTCCGTTGGATACAAAACTTCGGCTTCTGCCAAATTTTCGATCTTTTTTTGACCGAAGCATGTATGGCGGCATGTACCATTTTGGCTAAGTGTGGCTGAAGCCGAAACCGAATCTTTGATCATACACTACTAGAGTGGAATCCAAAACAAATTTTGTCATAAATGAATTCGCCACAAACATATAAAATATATCTACCCTAAATATTTTTATTATACGTAAATCTTTCCTTTTTTTGTGAGTTGTTTACATGACGTCATGATATTATCTGGAAAAAGTGTGGAATTTTACATTTACCAAAAATACATGTCTTTATATCAAAACACAAGGCGGAAAACAGAAATAATCTAAAGAATAAAGTAAATTACTTTAAATCAAGGTAAAAACAATATTTGTTTTCTTAAAAACATTTTGCTTTTCCGTATAAGTATTCTTCATTTTTAACATCAGTGCCTTTATCGGATACTGTCTGTTTTCTACTGTAGAAATATTTTTTTAAAAAAATTTTTTTTTCCACAACCCTTTTTTAGAAACCATTTTTTTATAAAAAATTATTTTATACAAAGGTGTTAAAAATTCAATTTTTAACACTATCTAGGTGCCTTAAAAATGCTACTTTAAAACACTAGTGCCTTAAAGTAACATTTTAAAGCACTGGTGTTAAAAGGGGAATGTCAAATTCGAAAGGTAACAAGATTCATTAATAAATGCCGACTTTGATAACTTTTATATACGATACTATGTAAAACTATATCTTTTAATTTTTGAATAATTTAATTTTTAACTGCATTATTGCGTTTGTATAAAAACAACTGCAAATTTTTACATTCGTGCATTAAAGTTGTACTTTTAACACTTATATCATAAATAACTAAAGGGTTTTCCAATAAGAACGATATAATCTTAAAATTAAATAAAATAGAAATTATTTCAGATATAACCACACTTTTTATATTATCTTGAAGTACGATCGATAACATTTATGTTTTGAATAGCACGTCTTTTAAAATCCCCAACCTGGCTTCGTGTACACGAGTGAATTCGACGAATCCAATTTTCGAAAACTTTGTACAATAAATCGGGCGTAATCTAAAGAATGCAGCGTTCCATGTTCAACCCCAAAGAAAAAGGGGTTTGTGGCCTGTTTAATAAAATTTTAGATTTTAAATAACCCCACGGTAATCTAAAGAAGTCAAATCACAGCTTCTTGGTGCCCAGGCAATAGTTGCATTTCTTCAAATTACCCTTTTTACCAAATTTTTCCAGTATGGCGACAGTTTCATAAGCAGTGTGACATGTAGCGCCGTCTTGCTGGAACCACATGATCAAGCGCATCCAAATTTGGCCATAAAAAATTTATTAACATCTGTCGATATCATTGACCATTCACTGTAAGGGAAATTTTCCAACCCTTTTGGAAAAAAAAGGTCCAACGATATCAGCATTCCATAAACCACACCATAAATTTACCTTTAGGGGATTCAAAGGCTTCTCGTAAATCTATTGTGGATTGTTTTCACACCAGAAAAAGGGCCCTTTTTGCTTATTTACGTATCCACTTTTAAACCCAAAAAAAGTTCTTTAAAAAAAGTTTTTTAAAAAAAGGGGGGGATAACCCCCCCCCTTTTGGGCGCTGGAGGCCTAGGGGGGGCGGAAAAGGGGCCCAGAAAAAATTGGGGGCGCTGATGTGATTTGGGGGGGCGATGGGGATTTGTAACTTCAGCTATTCATATTTTAGTATTCACTCAAATTAAAATCCTAAACTACACAACATCCATTTATTAGTTCATATTTTTATCCTATTTTATTGTATAAATATAAATTAAAAATATATTATAGTATTTAAAGAAGGGCCCCCTTTCACAGATTTCGGGAAAAATTTTTGGACGAGCGTGAGGGGGACCGTAATTGAAAAAGTGTGTAATGGGCTTACCACTCGAGTTGTGTATTTTACTTTTTCTACGACTTTATGTTTAGTTTTTTTATAAATAAAACAGAAGATTAATAAAATACAAAAAAAAACAAACATTTGGTTGTCAAGGCGATTTCTATTTTTTTCATAGCCAGCTTGACGTAAAATCTTTTTGAAAGATTTTTAAGATTTTGGGGGGTTTCGGCTAATGCGATTGTGGAACTGTTACGTTTTTTTTTAAAATATATATATATATATATATATATATATATATATATATATATATATATATATATATATATATATATATATATATATATATATATATATATATATATATATATATATATATATATATATATATATATATATATATATATATATATATATATATTACGTAACTCCCCCTTTTTCACAGTTTGGCTTCTTACAGTATAGTGTTTGTAATTAGAGATTTACTGATAAAGTAGACGGTGTGTAATTAGGTTCTTACTAATATAGGAGTAAAAAAAAATTTAATATTTTCAATGCGTTCACAACGTTATTTAATCTTAAGATATTTAGTAATAGGGATCGAACACTGAAATATATTCGTGTCTTCGGCGCAGGTGAGGTGCCCACCTGAAGACACGGGGTTTAAAAAAATTTTTTTTGTATGTTTTATTTTTCGGTCAAGCAAAGATTGGGAAAGCGGGTTTTTTTTTGTACCTAATCTAGTAAAATTAAAGAAAAAATAAAATTAAA
>JAHBCN010017864.1:0-17768 GCA_019359885.1 Listronotus oregonensis
GGGTTCTTAACCAGGGTGACCGTAAATTGCATTCCACAGCCGCCCGAGCGATTATAACTCAATATCCTTCGAAATGTATGGATCGCCTTCAATGAAGAAAACGATCAACTACATGCAAAGCAGGAGTGAGAACTTTAGAAACTTGTGCACATGTTGCGTCCATACTTTGGTATTTGAGTTTTGCGTCATTAACAACATGTACATTATCCCCCTACAAACCTTTTGCGATGAACGTCACACGTTTAAAACGACGAGAACTAAAAATGGCAGGTTTAGTACGTGCTAGGAGATTCGAAGAATATTGAAAAGAATTAACCACTCAGGGAGCTGTGGAATGCAATTTATGATCACCCTTATTGAGAACCCGTAACCATAAACATATAGAGGCTTTGGTACGGACTGGGGTTTTCCCCCTCTTGCTTGGTCTTTAGGGTGGAAGGTTCATTCGTCAGGGTTGAGTGAATCATTTAGTCGGCTCTGATATGGAATTCACGATCAAATGCTTTCAGAATCGATAAACGGGAAAAAGTCTCATGACGAGCTATTACGGGTGGGGGTGAGTTCTGCTGCTTTGGAAATGGCAGAACTAAGCCTAGTTACAGTGTAAGGGCTATAGAGAACAGTTGTAAAATATTTTTGTAACGCAATTCACCAAAAATCCGAACAATGCAGCTTTCCGATCTTTGGGGGCAGTTTTGGGGGAGTTGGGAGGGTCTTTCGGCTTTGTGCCCATTGAGACTTTTGATCAGCATAACAAGAGCTATAAAATATAGTTTTATGAACATTGATCGGTGTTTAATTTCCGTATGTTTTATGCAGGGTTCTTTCTTATATAAATTAAATTAATTCTGTTGTAAATAATAATGAACACAGCTTTTTTCTTTCGAACGTTAAATAAAAATAGGACGCTTTTTCAAATAAAAAACTAATCAATAGGGTTTACAAAAAAAGACAATTATTTGAAATAAAACAAAGGAGATATCACTTGAAATTTAAATTTTCTTAATAGAAAACCTATTAATTGGTTCGTTGATAAAAGCGTTTCATTTTTTAACATTTTAATAAAAGAAATTTGTATTGGTTTGAAAAAATAACGGGACTTATTTAACGTATACAGCGTGTCCAAGATAAGGAGAGCCAGAATAGGTATCTCCGAAACGGTAAGACATAGGTGGGTATTTCAAATTTGGCAAAGTTACGAATTGGGGAGCCCAATAATACACCGTTACAAAAATTGAAGTTATCTTTTGTATTTTTTAAAATATGCGAGATTCGTTTTTATTTTTTAAATTGTTTATTTCAAAAGTTAGAAAAATTTTAAAAGTACATTCTTGTTGTAACTTTTTGCGCTTTATGTATTGGTGAAGTCAATTTTTTACAATGTTTCGTTTTCATTAAACCATTATCAACTTTAATTTTGTAAATACGGACCAGGGTTTTTTATTTCATTTTTTTAAACCCCTTATTATCCCAATTTTAAAAATATATTAACACATAATATTTATTTAACAAATATGGAACGCCCCTATAAGAAATGATGTGCGTTTCTTGTCTAACTTATTGTCTCTTATGGAAAATATGTTTATTTAAGAGAAAAAGATCAAGTATTATACATCATTGTTATTGGAATTAAAACTGCTTTAAAAAAATGCAATAAACAATTGAGGGCCGTATTAAAAAAAATAAAGTTGATGACCGTTCAGCGAAAACGAAACGCCGTAAAAAAATTGATTTCGCCAATGGATAAAGCGCAAAAAGTTCAATAAAAATTTATTTTTAGATTTTTTCTAATTTATGAAACAAACTCGTAAAAAAAATAAAAACGAATATAAAAATTTCAGTTTTCGGCCATATTTCAGAAGTACAAAATAAAACTTTAATTTTACAACGGTATATTATTGAGCCCCTAATACACAACATACTGGCCCTCCTTATCTTGGACACGCTGTATAAGAGATTCGCAATTTCACAGATGGCTATATTGCATTTTTTGTAATAGTTTTCCTTTAGATTCTATAAAATAAAATACACAGGATGACGAGTCCAATTTTTTAAAGTTCAAGGAAAGCCACAAATATAGCTGTTTAGTCCTCGTATTACTTTAGTATCTTTTAATTTTTGGTGTATTTGTCCTCATATAAATCGCATTCGTACACACTGTAGATTAGATTCCCTAAAATTGGTAAATACTGCTATAAATCACTGAAAAGTATCTTATTATTTCACGATAAGCTTTTAAGCGTGACAAAATCTAATAAAACAATCCACCGAGTGGCTTAGGGTTTAAAACTTGCATTGGGCTACAGCAATTCCCTGACTGTCACGGCAATAAGCTGTTATACCGTTTTGCGGGAATTTATTTTTCGCTCGAAATACGGCTGCAGATATAAATCTCGATGTTTTATCTCGGCCGGATGTTTCAATTACATAAAAATAGTTTAATTGAAACTTCCAATCGAAAAGAGAATTGGGGAGGGCAGTTGGAAAGTGTTAGCCGGAATTTGTTGCTATTAAATCTTGATTCGATTCTCCTTTTTGTTCTGTTTCAGTTAATTTCTGCTACTGAAAAATTATTTTTTAGTATTTTTCGGATTGTTATAGAAATACTTTATTATAATAAAATGGGTGACTTCTTATGTAGTGTAGGTAGGTAGGTAGGTACACCTTTTTATATTTCTCCCAATAGGATCGGACTTCTAATGAATCCGATACCAGATTGAGAGAGAGTTCTTACATCTCCTCTTACTCGTGTCGCTACCGGACACGAGCACAATGTGCTCTAATGTGTTCTGGTGTCCCTGTCTCCTGGAGAGTATGACGAGCAGACTATTAGATCCATCATGCCCCCCTCTCCCGGTCTAGTGAGGTGGGTAGCTACCAGGTACTTGTTACAGGAACCAGATGTTCTTTATGAGGCCGCATCTCCGGCCTTATCTTATGAAAACGATCCTATCCGCTTTCTGTTTAAAGCCAGGGAACCCTTTTTCCTATAAAGGCGGTTCTGTCCGCCTTTTGTTTGTTTATAATTTTGAAGTTGTTGAACAACTGACACAAAAGTTCTTTTACTTATAGTGCTACGATCTGAATATTTTTTCAGGAATAGCACCCTTGCTTGTCAAACATTTTGTCCAGTTTCTTCATAGGACAGAAGTATATCCGTAAGCTCAATTAGATTTTGATGCATTATACATAATGCACGTTAATTATATATAACTCGAAACCGAAAAAAAAACACTTTTAAATTAATTGGTTATGATTTCAGCTTTGCTATTCATGGCGACTTGTTGCCAAAATAACTATTTTTACTTTCTTTTTAGCGTGCGGCGATTTTTTAAGCATTGCTTATTTTTAGCGGCTTTTGGAATATTTTATTTTTAATTACACTAAAATCTTGTACTTTTATTGTCTTTATTAGTTAATTAGTACACAACGTTTTGTTTAGTATGTAACTTTAACTATTTCCAAGTGATAACTGAAAACTACTCAAGAAAGCTGTAATAATTCTAATGAACTGAAATGAATTTAACAAGTCTAGTATTAAATTCTCTGTATTAATATCTCAGCCGCATTTAAAGATTTTTTAGTTTTGCCTGCTCCAAATTAAAGGTCTTCGATGCGCAGATAAAGAAGCATTTTTTTTAATTTTTGGCGGAAAATTAAATTTTTTTTAGGCTTTAAAAATGTTTAATATTTTTTAAACAAAACCTTTTGACCCACGTTATGATAAAAAAATATATGTGATGTGTTTTTAGTAGATCTAGCTTCGTGGCTATTTTCATAATTTTTGAAGGAGTGATAAAAAAATTAAATTATTATTTTTTTAATAAACTTTTAAGTTTATTATTATTATATTTTTATTTTTCTAAAGAATTGAAGTTTTAAATAACTTTAGATTAAAAAGTAAACAAGAAAAATAGTTTTAAAATATTTAAATATTACTGAGAAGTAGAGGCAAAGACCCCGTAATTTTCTTATGGAAAATGGGTTTCGGCCAATTGTCATCAAAAGTCTTTTTCGTCACAAAACCCGAAAACTCCCCCAATCCCCAAATATTACCCTTAAAGGTCCTTGGGGATTTTTCTTATGGAACATGGGTGTCGACCAATTGTTTTCAAATTTTGCATAGTGATTGTTCTCAACACGCTGATTAAAAGTCCCGAAGGGCACAAAACCCGAAAATTCCCCCAAAAACACTCTCAAAGGTCAGTGGAGATAATTTTAACTAATAGGTTGGTCAATTACTCTTCGGAATTTTTTGAGAGTGTTGTTGAACTGTAGCCACTTAAAAAGATACTACAGCCTGACATCTCCTATACCTGGATTTCTTACAATGTATGTTATGCTACCCCCTAATACCTCCTCCCCCGACTTCAGACCCCAATCTCACCAACTGCTTTCCCGTTGACGGGTTGCGCAGCCATTTTTACATAATTTTCATTTTGTGTATCCACATGTTACCCTTCAACCGCAATAATTGGATACCCACACACACCTTTCCCCCAATGCCTTTTCATAGGAAGTTCCTGCTCACAGATTTTGAACTGTAAATATTAAAGTGGCTACAAATTGACAATACTATTAAAAATTCTGCAGAGCAATTAATGGGCCGAACGGATACCCACCCACACACGCCTTTCCCTAAGGCCTTGTCATATAAAGTTCCCGCCCTCGGAATTTGAACTGTAAATATTTAAGTGGCTACAACTTGACCATACTATCAAAAAAGCCTGCGGAACAATTAATTGACCAAACTATCAGTCAAAATCACTTCCACTGGCTTCTAAGGGTGATTTTGGAAGGGTCTTCCGCTTTTGTGCCTGTGAAAACTTCTGATCAGCGTGTTGAAAACTATCATCATGCAAAGTTTGAAAACAATTGGTCAAATCCCATTTTTTATAAAAAATTGCGGGGTCCCTTAGAAAAATGCATCTTTACCTTTCATCTTAAATCTTTTTAATTCAAAAGTTATTTAAAACTTTTATTTTTTATAAAAATAGAAACATTAATAAAATTGAAAGTGTTTTCTAAAGCAATATCGAAAAATAGAAAAAAAAATAGATTTTAAATTTTTTGACCGCCTATCACCCTTTTAAAAATTATGAAAATTTTATAAAGCTAGATTTACTAAAGACACATCTTTTTTTTATCATAACGTGTGTCAAAAGGTTTCGTTAAAAAAATATTAAAAATGTTTAAAGCCAAAAAAAAAATGAAATTTTTGCCAACAATTTTTGAAAAGAATTGTGCGCTTCTCAAACATTTAATTTTGGCGCAGGTAAAACTAAAAAACCTTTTAAGGTGGCTGAGATATTAGAAAAAAGAATAATCTTCATGATTCCATAAAACACTTTCTAAAGCACCCACGTAAATCAAAAAACAATAAAAAGCACGTCTTTTTATTTTCAACAAGCCTAGCAGGGTGACATTTCAAAAAGTGAAAAGGCCGATTACCCCTCCTTATACGCCAAGGCCCTTACAATAAATATTAACTAACATAATTCACTTATGTTATTCTGTTTTTATTATAAAAAAAATTACCACTGATCAAGTGTACAGGATTTTGGGAAAAAATATTTTTTTGTTCCCGACTCTCAATTAAATTCAATAAAATTGGATTTTGCTGTAATTAATTAGAACATTAAATTCAATAAAATGTTTTAATTAATTACAGGCAAGTATTCTAATATTCTATGAGCGTAACTGAAAACTGGCCTGATAAAACAACTATTGAGTGGCTAATGCTGTAAAGGCTGCACTAGGCTGTAGCGAGTTTCCGACTGTCATAATAATAAACTGTTATATTCCGTTTCGAGGCCATATTATTCTTTCGAAATACGGCTTCAGATACAAAACTATGGTGTCTTTTTACAGAATATTTTAATTTTATTAAAATTGTAGATTTAAAATTAGTCACTTTAAATATGAAAGTTGCTTCACATAATATGTCGTGTATCAGTGGGCTTGTGTTCATATTTGTTTTTAAAAAGACATTTGCAGACCTTTTCTATAAATATCGTTTTAGGATAACAGATATCCAAATGTAAGTCTTCGTGGATTGAGCTTTATCTACAAGGGAGCTTGGCAAATACTCCTGAATATTTAATTTTGAAACAGTTGTACTTTATTGGTGGCTTTAAACACGGCAATTATGTCGCAAGTAAAAGTTGGTCGGATCATTTGTTACGTTAGAATCAAGGAAGTTTAAAGGTGTATGGAAGGCCAATGCTGTAGAACAAAATTGTCCAGGCGTGCAGGGCAGCGGAAATAGGGGAATAGTTACCATGTATAAAGTTGACATAATCAAATGTCAAATTCAGACTAACTATACGTTTACTGTTTTTTTGCACAACATTGTTAGTTAATAAACAAAACTATTATAGAATATTTAAAATTATTGTGTATCATTGGATTTTATATCATCAGATTTAACATGGAAAGAACTGATGGCACCACTTACAGCCTTCTATTTAAAAAGTTGATATTTTTGGGAGTTTCGTATTTTTACCAAAAATCTTAATAAAATAATTAACAACACGATTTTTTAAAATAAATTTCAAACATTGTATAATAGTTTCATGTACTTATCACGAATTCTGTGATAAAAGAAGGACAAAATAGTGAAAATGAGTTTAATCTAATTATCATATTTAAGGATCGATATCTCAAAAATAAAACATTGAAGACAAACACTTACTTTAGATTTGTAATCAGCTGCAAAAAATCATTGAAATCGGCAAGGGTCAAGAAAAGTAAAAACTTACCATAATTTTAACTCGTTGTTTGTGTTTTAGGGTAATACAATATTTTATAAATTTATAATTTGTATAAAAGTACAATAAAATAGTGTTACCTCATGCAGAAAACATAAACAAATTTAAAAAGAAGTATAGATTTTTTTACATAAGATTTTTTTATATCGTCAGACAGTCCACCAAGGCTGCGTCTTCAATACTAACGTACCGTTAAGTGTGGTAAAGGGGAATTTATCTACACCAGACCTAAATATTTGGAAAAGGAAAAACTTCTGTGGATAGCAGATTCCATTCTGGACACTCTGGGAATGATAGAAAAAAGAAAGTGGAAAGTTCGGGGCTTCTTAAGTTGGACTGTAGAAGGATGCATAAAAGTGGCACTACGTGTTGCTCTGTTGAAAGCTGTCAGGGGAATTATACTTGCCAACTCCTCGGAGCAGAAGTCGTGAAAATACCTATAAAAATGTAACATATCCGCTCCAGCCCGTCGCGTCGGTGGGAAAGAGAAGGAACCTTTTTTGTAAACTCGGGATCAGTAATAAGAACAGATATTTTTTGAATGGAATTAAGAATGATAAGAGTTGTAGGAAATACAATTGCCCAGCCATGAGGACAATATTCTAAAGATGGTCTGATTAGAATACATACAGAGTATACAGATTAGACCGATAGAAATACCTACTGGCTTAAAAAAGGAATCCAACCTTTTTTAAAGCAGCTGAGGCTATGGATGTAATGTGTTTGTGTCACTTAAGGTGGTTCTTAAAAGTAATGCCATAATGATAAATTAACTTTTTTTCGCGACACCGAACATGACTGGGTCTTGGAGCATTAAACTGAACAAGATTTTTAAAGCCCCAATTCAAGATTAGTTTATGGTCTTGTAAAAGTGATATTTGAATTGACCTGCGCTTGTTTTCCTAATGAGGGGTATTCCGGGTATGTTACCCTTGCAAGACAAAACCATATATTTTTCAGGCATTTTGTTTCGATATTGTAAGTTACAAAAAATAAACACAAAATTATAGTCACAATTAAATAAACCAATAATCACTAAAATATTACGGTTTTTATCAAACCAAAAAACTTCTGTAACCACAAAATAAAATCACAAAGGCAAAACATTCGCTTGGAGGGGTTGATGAGACAACGGCCCACCGCGGGTATGGTTTCATAAACATCGCACGTCGCAGACGAAAACGGGACTCCGGCTCTGTTAAAAGATAATCTTGCCTACCTACAAACCTTTTGTAGGAAGGCATCACATTACAATATTTGGGGGAATTTTGTTACTGCGCAGGATCGAGGGGCCCCTCATGACAGTTATTTTCATAGTGGGTCGGACACTTTTTGAACGAATATGCCATAGTATTGGGCTTCCATTAACTTTTAAACTTCCTTAGTTGAATTATACATTTACAAGACAGAGACAAAGTATACTGTCACGAGCTAGAACCGAGTAGCAAATATCAAGACTGTTGTTGCAGGTGGTTAGCAATATGGGGAATATTTTTTTCGTGAAATTCATTTATAGATATAAATCTTGATGTTTTATCCCAGCCGAATGTTTTAATGACTTAAAAATAGTTTAATTGAAACTTCCAATCGATAAGAGACTTGGGAAGGGCAGTTAAAAAGTGTTAGCCGGAATTTATGCTTATTAATCTTGATTCGATTCTCCTTCTTGATATGTTTTATTTAATTACTGTTATTAAAAAATTATTTTCCAGTAGGTATTATAGATATACCAGAAGAGGACATTGTATGAAAACGTTAACTTAAGTTGCGTTCAAAATAGTGAAAATATTATTACTGTTTAAGCTGTCTTTTTATAACTCAATAGTAATTTTAGGGTTTCTCTTTTTTAAAATTGTAAAATACTTAAACGGGAAACTTTAATCTTTAACGCTTTAGCTTATCCAATAACTTTTAATTAAACTTTGCTTCTTTTAAGCAATAAACTTGTTTTATTACAAAGCTAAAGAAAAAAAGCAATACTATTTTTTTATGCTCCGTGAGAAATTTTATATTGTCGCACCCTATAAATTTGCTGCATTAATATATTTGACGTAAAATCTTTATTATCAATAAAAATGTGTTACAAAGTTACAAATTGCCACTTTTCCGTTTAAACCATATCTATTCTTTGTAAACTTAAAAAACATTCTTATTACCTCGATTTTATTTAGTCACAACTTTATACACCAAAAAACATATAGTCCACAGTACATGCTATCAAATGATTAGTATATACTTGAAACTTTTTGGTGAGTCCAACAAAGTTTTTCACTACTTACTACTGCTTTGTCGAGTGGACGATTTCGAAACTCGTTGAATTCATGACTTATTGTTTTATCATAATTGTTTACTTCATTTTAATATATTTTAAAGCTTATTTGATAAAAAAAATCGAAAATCATGTCCAACAAAAATACTGCTGCAATCAGCTTGTCCAATGCGGAACATGCTGAAGTTATGTTTTGCAGTACACTTGTATATAGTTCGTTGTTGCCTGATTATTTAACAATTATTTATATAATTAAGCAGTCATAGTGTCCGACAAATTCATTGCTGCCTTTTGGCAGTCCGACAGCCTAAACATGACATTTTGGTGAGGTTATGTTTTGAGATTGCATGTCAGATAAAAAATTCCATCAGAGCCAATGATAACATTACTTTTTATTATCCAACAAAAATATTGATTCTTAGAGACTGTTCGACAAAAATAACATAAAAAAATGTAAAAATATTGTATCCCATAATTTTTCTATGCATGCTTAGATGGTAATTTTGAAAAATAATGTAAAATTATTATTTGATGTAATATTCCCTAATACATTTAGTTTTTGACAATTTAAAAATAATTTTACTCCCCAAAATTAAAAAATTCCTAAAATAATCGAGGAAATGTCAGATAAATTTAAAGTAATTCGTAAATATTTTATTATTTTTAAAATAATATTTATCTTTCTGTTTACTGACTTCGGTTTAAAAAGCACCTTTATCCTTATTCTTCTCCTTATCATTAATATTGTCTGATTCTGTAGTAAAATAAAAAAAAAATGAAAATAAACAATGCAATATTTACACTATTTGCACAATATTTATGAGATTTTTTTTACCAATATTTGACAATATTTTTTAAAATGATGTACCTATTGGGCTCTTGAACCAATGATAGTCATATTCATTAATTTCTTTATGGTTTTTTTGAATTTTGCAGCAAATAACTTATCGGACATGATTAAAAATATATTTTATCCTCAAGTTTAAAGTGAAAAAATAAAAATTGGACATATGTTAAATCGTAAAATGGAAATTTAGACTGGCAGACTGCAAAAATGCAGCTATGAATTTATCTGACACTATGATAGCTTAATAATATAAATAACTGGTAAACAATTAGGCTAAATTTGACGTGTTTTGAAATCGCCCACCTAAAAAAGCAGCTGTTTCGAGAGAAGTCGTAGAGAAAAGTTTCATTGGACTTACTAAAGGATGCTACCCACAAAGTTTAAAGTATATATTAATCACTTGATAGGATATATTCTGTATTGTGGACTATACCTATGGAGTACCTATTAAAAAGAAAAATTGACAAATAATTCTGTTAAGTAGCGTAAAATTTCCTATTTTTTTAAAGCGTGACAAGATCCAATAAACAATCCAACAAATGGTTTGGGACGTTAAGCCTGCAGTAGGCTGTAGCCATTCTTTCTTTCGTTGTTACGATAATAAACTTGGATGGTTTTACACGAATTTATATTGCGTTCGAGATAGGGTACTTAGTTATAAAATTGCCTGTTTTACTTCTGTCAGAAAATTTAATTCTATGAATACCGTTTAATTAAAAGCTTCAACTCATAAATGAATTTGGAAAAAGCAAGGCAACTAGTATATGTGGTTAGTTATTCCCGAACTACCAGAAGAAACAGAGAATAATACTGAACATTTTTATGGTTCCATAAAAAGAAAATAATTAAAATAAAACAAAATGTGTGACTATTTACTATTAAAATTTTTATAAATTATTTTAAATAAAATGTTATAAGCATTCTGGAAACAATATGTTCAATACTATATATTAGGTAATGAAACACATTTTTTATTGAACCCTAGTATTTGAAATATGACACACACTTTTTTTAAATGTTTGATACATTGATTCTAATTTTTACATTTATCGAATGGGATTTTATGTATATGATTTTTTTAGGCATGAAGCCTAAATACCAACATATTATTGGTATCGTGTAGTAAGAAGTGTTTTATTTGTTTGGCATTTAAACATAAGAGAATATAGATCTACAAAACAGGCCTCTGCAGACAGCAGAATCCACAGTTGACATGAAATGGAAATTTACTTAAGTATATAAAAACTGCATCCACCAAAATTATTAAATACTTTTATAATTCATTGCAAACAATCTTATTAACCCAGGATAAGTCTCTAAGCATTCAAATCAAGATTTTAATCATTAATTTTGTTTTTCATACAAAATGTTTTAAAAGTTTTTTTTTTGGTCTGATGGCATGTTTTAAAAGTTATTTAAGTATATAAAAACTACACCCACCAGAATAATAAAATAACTTTATAAATTACTACAAATGGTCTTATTAAGTCTCTAAGCATGAAAAGATCCAAAAAAACAATTTACCTGCGCTATGTTAAAATAGTACAAATCATATTCTGCTAAAAATATTTATCAAGATAATAATACTAAGATTTTTTTCCTATACAGGATGTTTTAAAGGTTACTTAAGTAAGTAAAAACTACCAGAATTATAACATACCTTTACAAATCACTACAGACTGTCTTATTAACCCAGGACAAGTCTCTTCGCTTTAAAAAACCAATAAACCATTTTACCTGTGCTATGTAAAAATAGTCAAAACCTATTGCGCTAAAACCATCTATCAAGATATTAACCCTAAGTTTCCTTTCCCATACAGGATGATTTAAAAGCTATTTAAGAATATAAAAACTACACCCACCAGACTTATTAACTACCTTTATACATCACTGTAAACTGTCCCATTAATCCAGAATAAGTCTCTAATCCAATAAAACCTTATTTTGCTAAAATCATCTATTAAAAGATTTATTTCAAGTTTTGTTTTCTCTACAGTATATTTTAAAAATTATTTAAGTATATAAAAACTGCACTCACCAGAATTATAAAATACCTTTTAAAATCACTGCAGATTGTCTCATTAACCCAGGATAAGTCTTTAAGTATGAAAGGATCCAATAAAACAATTTCCCTCTGCTATGTTAAAATAAAACAAAACTTCTTTTGCTAAAACCATCTATTAAGATATTAATTCTAGGTTTTGTTTTCCCTGTAGGATATTTTAAAAGTTCTTTAAGTATATAAAAACTGCACTCACCAGAATTATAAAATACTTTTATAAATCACTACAAACTGTCTCATTTACCCAGGATAAGTCTCTAAGCACGAAAAGATCCAATAAAACAATTTACCTGTGCTTTGTTAAAATAATACAAAATTTATTCTGCTAAAACCATCTATCAGAATATTATTTATAAGTAGTAGTAAGGACTATATATCTTTAAGGCCAATCACCAGCTCTAGAAATGCACCCACGACTGCACTGAAAAAATACCTTTTGGACCTGGTTAAACCATTAGTCGGTAAGTCATTATCCTTTGTTAAAACACTCTAGTCATTTTGTTAAGATTCTTAATAATGTAGAAAAGGTTCAAACGACACTTTCGTAAGCTTTAATGTAAAAAGTCTGTACACAAATGTGTCAGCAAAGACTCGTTAAGCATCATTCGGGCCAAGCTCAACGAAGATGATACCTTAGTAAAACGCACCACCCTGCCGCTGGATGGAGTGATGGAGTTGTTGAAGCTGTGCCTCCATAGTTCTTACTTTCAAGTAAAAGATGAGTACTATGCGCAGGACGATGGACTTCCCATGGGTTCATGGGGAACACGCAATTAAAACTGCACTAATAAAACCAAAAGTTTGGCTACGATATGTTGACGATACTTGTATTGTATGACGAAGAACTTGAAGGTTTCTTAAAACATTTAAATTGTCTTTGACCCTGTATCAAATTCACAATGAAGAAGGAACAAAATTCGGCTCTACCTTATCTCGACGGCAAAAGAAATAATGGACATATTCAAACCTCGGTATACAGAAAACCTACCCACACTGGACAATATTTACACCAGAACTCAGAACTCAGAACATACGTACGCTATATAACCGCGTAGTGACTTTATGTAACAGTAAGAAATCTCTGCAAGCTGAAATTAGTAATATAACTAGGGATCTCAAGCAAAACGACTACACAGAGAGATTGGTTAAGAAAACATTCGATAAATATAAAGATAAGTCAAAAAACTCTAATTTGAACAAGACTCCACAGGACCAAAAATTTATGACTATTCCGTATATTAAAGGAACTTCAGAAAAGTTCCGCAAAATAGCGAATAGGTATAATATTAAAACAGCATTTAAATCCCAAACCACTCTGAGAAATATTCTTACTAAGACAAGACCGGACAACAATGTTTCAAAAAATGACCGTATCTACCAAATTCCCTGTGAATGTGGTGAAGTATACATCGGAGAAACAAAAAGACCACTAGAAATTAGAGTTAAAGAACACAAAAAACTTACGGAACGAGGTGAAACGTCGAAATCAGGATTGCCGAACACGCATGGTCAAAACCACACCGTATACACTGGTCGGAAGCAAAAATTATTCATGAAGAAATCCACTGGAAAAAAAAATTAAAGAAGCTGTAATAATTGCAAACAACCAAAATGTATTAAGCAAACCTAGTGTAGACCTTTTCAATATCTGGCTACCGTCACAAGTCGGTCAAGCTTCGCTTTTAAGAGTAGTTTTTAGTTATCATTTAAAAACGGTTGGAGATACATCAATAACCGAAACATCGTGTATCAATTAACAAATAAAGACAATGGAAGTCCGGGATTTTAGTGTTATTGTTACCTGTGCTATGTTAAAATAATACCAAACTTATTCTGTTAAAAACATCTATCATATTAATCCTAAGTTTTCTTTCTCATACAACATGTTTAAAAATTTATTTAAGTATGTAAACACTACACCTACCAGAGTTATAAAATACCTTTATAAATCACTACAAACTGTCTTATTAAGAATAAGGATAAGCCTAAGCATGAAAAAATCCAAAAAAACAATTTACCAGTGCTTTGTTAAAATTTTCATTGTCTTTATTTGTTAATTAATACACAACGTTTCGGTTAGTGATGTATCTTCAACCGTGATAATACAATATAATAAATACAATGAAAGTTTAAAATTCAGTGTTATTGAAACCATAACATTATCTAACAATACAAAACTTATTCTGATACAACCATACAGGATGTTTTAAAATTCATTTAAGTATTTAAAAAACTACACCGACCAGAATTATAAAATACCTTTATAAATCACTGCAAACTGTCTCATTAACCCAGGATAAGTCTCTAAGCATGAAAAGATCCAATAAAACAATTTACTGAGTGGCTTATGGTGTAAAGCCTGCACTCGGCTGTAGCAATTCCCTCACTGTCACGGCAATAAGCTGTTATGCCGTTTCGGGAAAATTTATTTCATGCTCGAAATACGGCTCTAAGATATAAATCTCCGTGTTGTATCTTCGTCTGCGATTTCAATTACCTAAAAATCGTTTAAATAAATATTCGAATTAGAAATTAAATTTGCCGAAAAAGGAGGGCAGTTGGAAAGTTTGTAGTCGTTAATATTAAATTTTAATCTCGCTGGTCTTTGGTCTATTTCGCGTGTCGTTTAAATGGGACAGGGAATTAAAAGAAATTGGTTATTAAGGTTTTAAAAAATATATAGCGAATATTTTAAAATACTAAAGCCAAATTTTAAAAATGTAATTATAACATGAGGGTAAATCTTTTTTTTTTAAATTATTCCAGCAAAAAAGTGCTACTGTGAGCACTAAATTGTGCGCGCAAATTTCACTATTGCGCAAAGTAGCACTGTTTTGCACTGAGTGGGGAAGAATAAAACTACTTTAAAATAGGATACGTAAAAAGGATTTATTTCACGAAGCCGTTGAAAGTTTTAATGTATTCCCTTTTGTCAAAGCCTTTTCACAATTTTCATTATTTTGGTTAAAACAAAAAAACATTTTTTTATTCTCCGTATAATAATATTAAATTTACATAATATATCAGGGACCAATAAGGCATTTGTTGATTTTGAAATAATGTCAGATTTTTTTTTTCAAGCGGCAATTTATGTTTTTTTTTGTTATTATCTGAGGCTCGTAAGAAAAATGTTGTTCCCAACGCATGCGCAAAGTCATTTTTTAGCTCTTGTAGCTTGCCCATACTCCACTTCGCATCGTTCGTTTAACGGAAATCACGTGCGAAATAATATAACTTTCTGCATTTGTTAGGAACACGCTTAAATCTGCAGGTATCTGTTTTTTTGACAAAACCAATTTTTTACCATGCTTTTATCAGTTTCACCTGCATGTATCAATGTAACGGAATCTTCAAATTAATTTTTACCAATTTCAAGAAGTCTGATTAACTTGGAAATTTGCACCGGGCTCAAGGGCCGACAACAATGCAATTATTTCATAAGTTTGTTCTAATGTCCTGACTAGAATCATCGAAATAAAAAAAAATAATAATACAATATGTCAATACTTGCGCATTCGCTAATTTTAATGTTGTTTAAGGACTTAAATATAGGAAAATATATTATAGTTTTAAAACACTAAAAAAAACAGGCTTACGTAACAAATCAAAATAAAAAGTAGAAAATAATTCATTTACAGTAAAAAAGGTGAGGTTCAATTTACTTTATTTTCATAATAAATTTAATTTTATACAGGGTGATTTATGAGGAAATGTCAATACTTCAGGTACGTAATCAGGGTCCAAAATAAGCATAAAAGTCTATACACATATGGGTCCGCAAGGCCTTCGCTTCCGATAAACAGGGTGTTAAAATTATTATTTATATTTTTTTTATATTTAAAAAAAAAAAATTTTTCTAAACATAATTTAAGAACAATAATTTTATTAAAAATTTAAATACATATGGTTTAATTATACAATTTGTTCATTTTTTTTAATTTTGCTATAATAAAATGCGATGCGTGTCATGCGTGGTATTTTTTTTTTAATCCAAAAATAACAAAACAGTTATTTAATTTACTTAAAAATGTAATACAGTGCCGTACCAAAAATTTGTGATTGTTCAAAATAGTAAAAAGGCGTGTAGGTGGCTCCCCCTACAAGTAAGAGCCGTACTAAGATTAGATTCGAATCCGTCATACCAAAAAACCCCCGAATACTAAATTTTACTCTAGTTTATTATAGAATTTATTTAAAAAATAAAAAAATTAAATAAAAACTTCACTACCCTGTATTTCGGAAACGAAGGCCTTGCGGACCCATATTTGTATAAACTTTTAGGTTTATTTTTGGACCCTGACTACGTACCTGAAGTATTGACATTTCCTTATGAATCACCCTGTATATAGCTACTAATAATATAATTGTAAAATTTAATTTTAGGGATGACACGCTTTTTTACTATAATTAATATATTTTTTACTTCTAAGTTTGAATTTTTTATCTTGGGACAGTCTACAAAGGCTAATGCCTAAGTACTAACGTACCGTGGCTGTTTGTTCGCTATAAAAGCGTGTTTTTTTAAACTATAATTTTTTATGAATAATCCATAAGAGTGGAAAGGTTTGCAGTAGGGTTCCCCGGCAAAAATTGGCCGCAACTACCATTAGACCAATAAACCGGATGACTAAGGAGCGTCGATCTGCCTCTTTTTTTTGCACACTTTTAGATAGAAAAATGGATTCTAAAGAAATCATATAATGTTATATTTGTTGGTTTCTGAAAAGTCACGTGACCGGAAACGGCCTATACTTTCAATTTTAAGATGGGACACCCTGTGTATTATTAAATTTTGGGGTTTCCGCAAATATTCTGCGTGCAACTGTACCTCATATATCAAATTTTGACAGCTTTAAAAAATTTTCTTAGGTGTCTTAATTGGACAAATTAGATACTCTTAGACGCGTAATGTTCTCAGAAATCCAAAAATGTAATAATATACAGGATGTCTGCTTTGAAAATCGAAAATTGAGGCCGTTTCTGGTGAAACCAATAGTCACCGGATGTCACATGACTTCTGACAGCCGGTGACATTACTATCTAAAAATGTGTGCAGAAAAAAGAAGGTTAGCTACGCTCCTTGATCACCCGGTATGCTAAGGTAGTTGCGGTCGTTTTTTGCCAGGCAACCCACTGCAAACTATTATAATTGGTTTTATCAAAAAATCAGATACCTTCAGATTTAAGCGGCCGGATGTTACACTAAAAAAATATAGTTATTTTCCTAACAACTGTACAAAGTAATATTTTATCGCATAAACAACGTTAATGAAGATATATATTATGCACGCCATTAATAAGAGTAAAAAAATATTATAACCAAAAACAACAAACATCTCCCAAGCATTTTCCAAACTTTTATTCCTAAAATAGCGAAAGTTTGGGACAGTTTTTAGAAAACACCCTGTATTATGCTTATTTTAAATTAACCAATTTAAAATGTCGATAATTGCACCTTTAAATTCAGATTTTTTATTTTTTTATCTTTTCGTATAGAAGTAAAAAGTTGATTTTAAACCATTTTAACAATTACGCCCACTTGCGGCCAATTAACAAACTAATATTTTCGAAAAACAAATTTGACTGGTTTTACCAATAAAAAAATTGAAATGCACTTTTCTAGGGCTAAGTGCGTTACAAAATTCTAAAGCGAAACATTCAAGGAATATCCATAACGCATATATTTGTTACGTCATTAAAGACTGCAGCAAGAAAGTCATTATACAATTTTTTTGTATAAAGACAATTATCACATAGTAGTAACTTAAACCACCCCACACCGTTTGAATGTTTTACAAAATTATTTTTTCTCAACGGCCA
>JAHBCN010017865.1:0-17762 GCA_019359885.1 Listronotus oregonensis
CAAGATGATGTTCGTCATGTAAACATTGCGAATAGCAACTACGAAATGGGTTTGGGCACTATCATGTATATACCATAGTTTTCCCCAAAGTACAAGTGAGAACTCTTTATAAAGAACTAGTTATATGTTTTGCAAGAAATTTAGTCACATATCTTTATTTAAGTGATCTGAAATCACAGGTCCAGAACCTGCCCTTGGAGTGACCAAAACCATAGCACGAAGGCAAACCAGGAAATGTATCCAAAACCAACACGAGGAAACTGAGGGAGCCTTAGTAGAATAAGACATGGAAAAAGCTTCATAAGGAGCCCATCCAAAAGAACGAAGGAAGAACTACTTAGACAAAGTAGGAACATACTTCGCATACTAGTAGGGCTCCTAACAGAGCACGATAACCTAAGAGGACCCCTACACAAGATAGGCTTGTATAATGGGGACCCAAGTTGCAGAATGGCGACGAGGGGGAAGGAACAGCCTATTATATCCTCTCCGAATGTTAAGCGCTAAATCACAAAAGACAGGCATTATTTGGCCAACAGAAAATTAGTCCACAGGAATATATCAACCAACCAGTCTCGGGGTTATATAGACTCGTAGAAGGAACATGACTAATGGGAGGATTGGTATAAAAGATAATGGGAGATTAGGCACGAAAAGCCCAAGAGGCAGCGCTGCCTCCGGTAGTAAATCTAGACGGCTCCCAGAGAAGAAGAAGAAGAAGAAGAAATCACAAGAGGAACAATAAGGTAGCGATCAGTAATACTTGCCAAATTTTTTTTTAACTTCTTGACATTGACTACTGATACTTGTCTCTACTTTAACTCTTTAAGTCCTCTCTTTAAGGGGTATTAATGCATGATTTTGCATACCCTAATAAGCTTCTTTAATATACAGGGTGTTACTTAATGGTATGTCATAATTTGAAGGAGGCATTCCTGGATCGATTTTAAGTCGAAAAGTTCATATAAACGTGGGCCCTAAAATGCTTAGTTATTAAGATACAGGGTGTTAAAGTTTTATTTTATTTTCACTTTTTAATACATTTTTCAAAGACGGTTTGAGATATTGAACTGAATTTTGGCACAGGATATTATGGCATAAAAACACACTTTTCAGATGTTCATTTAATTTTTTTGCAACCAGTGGCGTAGCTATGACGAATTTTCAAAACAATTTTACAAAAAAATACTACGCCATTGACTTGGGAAAAAATTATGGTTTTATAATAATTATCAATCAATTATAAACAAAAAATCCCTCTTTCATTTTTGCCGTAAAACTTACCGTTTGGGAGAAATCGTTAATTAAAAAATGTCTTATGTACCCAAATTGCATCTTAAAAATTATTATTGAAATAAATCAAGTTAGCTTTGCTCGTTGCCAGCGATTGTTGTTTTGTTGTTGTAAACATTATGACACTGACGTTAATTATCATTCTTGACAGTTTGTATTTATTTCTCCTTCGATCTTAAAACGTGCATTTTGCTAGTTAAAAAAAATGGTAAATTATTCTAATTTGGAAATGACACAAATGCATTTCCTTTATGGTCTAGCTAATGGTAATGCTGTGGAGGCGCGGCGTTTGTATCAAGAAAGGTATCCTAATCGCGCTCTCCCAGATAGACGAACATTTATAAACATTCATCGTCGTCTGACTGAATCTGGCAGTTTTAAAGCTAATATTTCCGAGGGAAGGCCCCGTACAGTTAGAACACCGGCAGTGGAGGAGGCTGTCCTGCATGCAGTCGAAGAGGATCCAACCACAAGTACGCGAAAAATAGGTATGGCATTAAACATCTGCTACAAGACGGTATGGGAGATTTTAAGAGATTCTTTGTTATATCCTTTTCACATACAAAGGGTTCAGGCATTGCTTCCTTATGATTATGAACCACGTACGCAATTTTGTAGATGGTATCTCCAAAAAGTAACAGAAAATCCTCATTTTGATGCCAAAATATTGTTTACGGACGAAGCAAATTTTTGAAGAAATGCAATAACCAATTTCCATAACAATCATTACTGGGCCCAGGAAAACCCTCATGCGATTACAGAGACACATTTTCAGGAACAATTTTCACTGAACGTTTGGATCGGTATCGTATCCGACCATTTAATTGGACCATTTTTTTACCAGGACGCCTTAACGGACAGGATTATTGTAATTTTCTCCAAAATGATTTGCCTTTGCTTCTTGAAAATGTTCCTCTTCAGTTACGGCAACAACTTTGGTTTATGCATGATGGCGCTCCCGCCCACTTTAGCATATTGGCTCGTGAGCATTTAAATAGACCTACCAAAATCATTGGATAGGCCGTGGAGGACCACAATTTTGGCCACCTAGATCGCCTGACCTGAACAGCCTAGATTTTTATTTGTGGGGACACCTAAAAACATTAGTTTATCATACACCAATTGTGACATTAGAAGAACTCAGAAATAGAATTATTGACGGATGTGAAACTATCCGAAACACGCATGGAATTTTTGAAAGGGTTCGTAATTCAATGAGAAGAAGAGCAGAAGCCTGCATAGAGGCGAGAGGTGGTCATTTCCAACATTTTTTGTAAATTATGTATGTATTGTATTTAATTGTTATTGCTTTTTGTTCACTAGTTTGTAAGAAAATAGCTTAACACAATCAAGAATGATAATTAACGTCAGTGTCATAATGTTTACAACAACAAAACAACAATCGCTGGCAACGAGCAAAGCTAACTTGATTTATTTCAATAATAATTTTTCAAGATGCAATTTGGGTACATAAGACATTTTTTTAATTAACGATTTCTCCCAAACGGTAAGTTTTACGGCAAAAATGAAAGAGGGATTTTTTGTTTATAATTGATTGATAATTATTATAAAACCATAATTTTTTCCCAAGTCAATGGCGTAGTATTTTTTGTAAAATTGTTTTGAAAATTCGTCATAGCTACGCCACTGGTTGCAAAAAAATTAAATGAACATCTGAAAAGTGTGTTTTTATGCCATAATATCCTGTGCCAAAATTCAGTTCAATATCTCAAACCGTCTTTGAAAAATGTATTAAAAAGTGAAAATAAAATAAAACTTTAACACCCTGTATCTTATAACTAAGCATTTTAGGGCCCACGTTTATATGAACTTTTCGACTTAAAATCGATCCAGGAATGCCTCCTTCAAATTATGACATACCATTAAGTAACACCCTGTATATAATATATAATATATATATATATAATATATATATATATATATATATATATATATATATATATATATATATATATATATATATATATATATATATATATATATATATATATATATATATATATATATATATATATATATATATATATATATATATATATATATATATATATATATATATATATATATATATATATATATATATATATATAATATATATAATCAATATAGTTTTTTTCAAAGTAAATTGATGTTGGCAGAGAATTAACATTTTTTTTTAATAATGATTTTAAAGTTACAAACCAAAATCTAAAATTAGCAAATTTAGCATCATTTTTACAAATTTAATAGTCACAGAGGACATCTTTCTTACTGTAAAAAAAAACAATTTCTTAGAAAATGCAATTATTGAGGAAATGAATTTTTATACATTTTAAATTCCAATATAACCATAACATCAGTTTTATTTATAAATTATGTTATTATTGTATTAATTTCTGCACTTTTTATGCACTTAAGATCAATAAGGTTATCAAATTATTTCGCCTTTATGGAAGAATAACACACATAATAAAATAATAACATATTCCTAGAAATTCATTTAAAAATATGTTTTTAGAAAAACAAATTGCATCATAATAAGGTAGTTTGTAAAAAAATCTTATTAACAAGTGTTATTTAGACCCTCTCGACAAAGATGACTACTTCGGTATGGGTTCAAGTATACACACAGTCAATTGACCATTAAGAACATGCACTATCTCAGAAATACTTTTAAAAACCCTTAAAAACAGAAAAGGAGGTGGGTAAAGATCGGCCTTTTTTCGCTAATTATATTCATGAAATTTTCAATTTGGGCATATTTTTAAAATGTCCAAGTATCTTTATTGACATCTACAATGAATCGGTAAAAAAAAATCAGAATGGCAAGTACAAAAAAAAAACCTTTCAACTTGCCATTTTTATTGATTCTTTGTCATTTTACATGTTTTTTATCTTTTATTTAAAAAAAAATGTGATGGACTTATCGCACCAAACATTTTTTTTATTTTTAATATTAGACTTAATAAGCCTTTAAACTAGCATTTATTTCTTTTGTTACGTTGTCCATTATATAATGTTTTAAAATAGAAGATCAAAAAATGTGTAAAATGGCAAAAACTCAATAAAAATGGTAAGTTTAAAGGTTTTTTTGGTACTTGCCATTCTGATTTTTTTACCAATTTATTGTAGATGTAAATAAAGGTACTTGGACATATTATAAATATAATAAAATGGCCTAAATTCAAACTTTTTTTTCACGAATATGATTGGCAAAAAAGGGCCGATCTCTAACAACCTCCGTTTGAGAAAACTTATTATTATTAAACGAAATTTGGCAAAAATGGCATTATTTTGATTATTTAGAAAAAAAAAGGTATAAACAAGTTGTGTATAATGCAAATGTATGTCCATATGCAAAGTATAAGCCGATTAAAGTTGATTGCATTCTTATAGTATTTTTATATTTTTTCCTTCATTATCTTGTTTTTTTGAAAATATCAGAATAAGGACAGGAACTTTTAACATCGGTGATGCAAAGTTAAAATAACTTCTTCATTCACTTTTTTCAACAAAATCCTTTCTTATATTGTTTTAAATACTAAATATATCTAAAAGTCCCAAAATGTTATCAATAAAAAAACAAAAGACGTGCCAATAATTGCTGTGAAGACCTATTGAAAATCTAATGCATTGCTTATTTTTTAGGTTTTTCTCAATAGTTATTGCCATCCAACTGTTTCTTTGATTTTTGTTGGCAACATTAGGGGGTTTTCGGACATGTTTACTATATAAAACAGTATAATACTGGTATTTATTTGAAAAAGTAGAAAAGTTATTTTAACATTCTTTCAATTGAGTTAAAAATTTTTGATTGCTTTTTTCAAAAAATAAAGATACAAAGGCAAAACTTCTTTTCAAAATACCATTAGGCAGTAAGTATTTTACTTTCAGATAAGGTGTTATCAGTCATATCAAATATTTTGAATATTATTGAAAATAACAATTTCATCATCATAATCGTAAGTTTTTTTTTAATTCTCCTAAATAATGCCACTTTTTACAGTTTTTTTTAAATAGAATTTAAAGGACAACCTAACGCTAAACTCAAACACATGATGCGGACTTTTTAAAAGACACTATATGTATCGCGTTCTTGTCCTTGACAAAAGTTTCTTTCAATCTGTGGCCTAATTTATGGGAACTCATAAATGTCTAAATGTTTAGCATTTCCTAAGTTAAATAGAAAAGCTAAAAACCAAAAACAAATAATAAAAGAGAAATTTTATAGCTGTTTTATAGCTTTTAAAAGTAAAGTATACTTATATAAATTGACTGGCAGAGATCACGACAGAAAACATAAGTAAGTGGTTTGTATTTATACTATTGAATTTGTCCTAGATTTTTTATATTTTAATTTAATATATAAAAGTAAATTAATTAATAGTAAAAAACATGTTTAAGCTTTTATTTACATGCGCTAAAAAGAAGTAAGCTTAAATGAAAATACACGAGTTTGTTGCATTACACAATTTAGATGGTCCAAAAGCTTGTTGCAAGGTTTGTCTATTTTTTTTTAAACACATAATTTTGTTTTTAAAATTACTTATAGTTCAGTCACTGGGGAGGAAAATACGTCATTACCTCCGAATTCTTTATATCTGCATGAATTTTTCTAAAAATTGGAGATTAGGCTTATCTTACCCCCTTTTTAGGTGCGCTTTTTGTTTTTAAGGGGTGAAAACTACCCTCTATAAAAAAAAAGAAAAAACTCATTGTATTCATTTAAATCTTGTTTATGCTTGTGTCTTAAATACTGAAACCTTTAAAAACTAATACTCTTTATAAAGATAACATGAAAAAAAAGTTTTAGCAGCTCAAACCATTTTAATTGTGTATTTTAAAATTGTAATAATAATGAATATCCTGCTCATATAAAAGTTTTTTATTAACTAAAACATTTCAACCCTTAAAACCATCCCTTTTAATAAAAATAAATTAAAAAATATTTGTAACGATTTAAAACATTTTAAGTGTTAATATTTTTTTTACAAAAATTAATTTTTGCTATAGAATATCTTTTTATGATGATTGCAATAATTTAACCCTTAAAACCACCCTTCTTTGCTAAAATGAATTTAAAAATATATTTTACGATTTAAAATATCTTTAGTGTGCATAATTTTTAGAAAAAAATAATTTTTGCTTATAGAATATCTTTTTATGATGATTGCAATATTTCAACTCTTACAACTACCCCTTTTTGCTAAAATAAATTTAAAAATATATTTTACGATTTAAAACATTTTTAGTATTGATTCTTTTTAAACAAAAATTTATTTCTTGCTGTAGAATATCTTCTTATCATTATTGCAATATTTCAACCCTTAAAACCAGTCCTTTTTGCTAAAAAAAAAATTAAAAATATATTTTACGATTTAAAACATTCTTATTGTGCATTCTTTTTGAGAAAAAATATTTTTTTTACTTATAAAATAACTTTTTATTATAATTGCAATGTTTTGATTCTTTTCAAACAATCTCTTTGTTTTTTTAAGCTTCAATTTTGTTTATTACACTTTTTTTCGTAAAACCCTAAGTTTTCAAGTTATTAATAAAAAACTGTCCAAAAATCCAATCTTTTTTTTATCGAAACATCCAACTTTTCAGCAGCCAATAACTCTAAAAGTATTGATCTAGCGTAAAAAATGTATTCTACTTTTTGCTTAAAATTTGTCCCTCTATCGAATTCCAAGGTTATTTTAAGTAAAAAAATCCACTCTCTATAAAGGGTGGCAACCACCCCAATACTTATTTATTAACACACAAAATTTTAAATAAATTGATTCAGTTATAAAAAATTCGGAGGCATAACCCCCTAGTAACTGAACTATTACGTCAAGATCAATTTACATGTTGTATTCTTGTTTATCCACACACGTAAATTTCGCGACAAGTTTTTGTATCAAATAAATTGTGTAATATAATAAATTAATGGATTTTATTTAATTTAAAATTTATTCTCTTCTTTTTAGAGCATGCAAATAAGAGTTTGCTTTTTAAAAATGTTTTTTTACTATAAGGTTATTTTTTATTTCTTAGTTATTGCTGGACATGCTACCAAGTCTGTTCACCACAAAACTATCCCTTTTCGAGTCATAACTCGAAAAAATTGGTATGGAGGCCATCTTGTTTTCCACCAATTTAATTTTTTTCCTTAAACCCTTTTATTTGATATCCATATCATAGAAGTACATAAAAAAACAGTGCCGCCACATTAAATTTAAAGCGACGTCATTTTATTTTCTTTTTTCTTAGCAAACCCGTTCATTTAATACCCATATCGGTAGAATAAAACAAAGTAGGAAAAGACTTCGCATAACAGTAGGGTTGCTAACAGGACACCTACAGAAGATAGGCTCATACAATGGGGACCCAAGTTGCGGAATGTGCGACGAGGGGGAAGAAACAGCCTACCCCATACTGTGTGAATGTGAAGCGTTAAATCACAATAGACAGGCATTACTTGGGCAACCGAATATGAGTCCACAGGAATATATCAACCAACCAGTCTCGGGGGTATACAGACTTGTAGAAAGAACAAGGCTAATGGGAGGATTGGTATAAAAGACAATGGGAGATTAGGCACAAAAAGCCCAAGAGGCTGCGCTGCCTTCGGTAGTGAAAGAGGGCTCCCAGGAAGAAGAAGAAGAAGAAGAAGAAGAAGAAGAAGAAGAAAGAGAAGAATACCCATATCATGGAAGTGCATAAAAAATAACTTGTCCACATTTTGGGCGGTCCGCCATATTGGATGTAGAGTTACGTCATTTAGCTAACCATGCATTTGTATCCAAACTAAACATGTATGCAAAATTTCAGCTTAATCTGTTGAGAATAACTGCTTTATAATTAAATTGCAAAATTTGAGCCGAACAAACATGCAAACATTACAAGATAAATTAGAGCTGAAAAATTAATTAGTTATTAATTAGTAAAAGTGACAAAAAATTCAAAAAATAAGTGTATTTTGATACCCTTGTATATGAATCTTCAGGTACACACTGCAAGTAAGACATCAAAATTTTATTAAATTTTTTAATTGATAACCTAGCTTCATAAATGTATAATGTTTAATAAGATCTTTATGAGCAACGATGTGGTACACATTTAATAATGCGACAAGGCATTGTTTTTATAAACTGGTCATAATCCTCTGGGAGAATCCTATTTAACCAATGTAGCCAGTGTTTAAAGATTTAAATTTAGGATTTTTAATCCCTAATGTCCCATATATTCTACTGGAAATAAATCTGAAGACCTTTGTGATCGATGTACCAGATTAATTTTATTTAGTTTAAAATAGCTCATTGTTAATCTAGTTACATGCAGATAGTCATAATTCTGCTAAAAAATAGGAATTTAAAATGTTATAAGTTGTGGTATAAAAGGATGCTCTACAATTTCTTGGACGTAGATTAGATTAGATTAAATTATTTGAGCGGAGATGGCAAAAATACCTTCACCACTGCAACCTTGCCAGATTTATTGTGGTTTCTCCTATCGTTCTTTAGAGTACCTTGTAGGCCCATCTTCTTAACTAGACTTCAGAGTCTTGACACTGGCCACACCATATATCTTGCCGGTTTTGGCTTTTCCTCACCAAGCCTAGTAAACCTAAGCCTACATAGTGATTCACAGTGGCACCACACATGTACGGCTGTTTCTTCAGCCTCCTGGCAGAACCTACAGAGGCTATCCTCCACCAGGCCTATTCTTTCCAGGTGTTTGTTGAGTTTGCAATGTCCTGTTGTTGACCTACCGTTATCCTTACGACTTTACGACTGTGGCTCAGTAGGTCCGAGGTAAACTTGGCCGAGCAGGTCTTAATGAACTGCTTTGCCTGTCGTTGTCCTGGTGTTTGTAACCACCAGCTTTGAAACTCTCTGTTTACCCAACTCTAGATAGATGCTTTAAGGAGGCCTGCCAAGATTCCACAGAATGGCTCAGGGCCTATCATTTCCATGGATGATCCTCTTTTGGCTAGGTCGTCGGCCTCTTCGTTACCTGGGTGGCCCTCGTGGTACCCAGGCTACCGTAAGTTTGTTTGCCAAGCCGACTTTATCCAGGGTTTGTATACAGTCCCCCACTAGTTTGGAATTAAATTTTGGAGAACTGATGACCTTCAGGGCCGCTTGGCTGTCTGAATAAATGACGATGTTTTTTTTCTTTACTCCCTTTTTCATTAATCAGCACGGCACAATGCATTATTGCTGCGATTTCCACTTGGAAAACCGTGGCGTGCTGACCAAGACTTAAGGTTATCTTTTCTCTAGGCTTGTCTCCATAGATGCCAGCTCCTACTCCCTTGTTGGCCTTGGAGCCATCTGTATACCAGATATGATCGGCTTTGATTGGAGGGCCTTCTTTCCAGTCCTTTCCAGGGCGAGGACTTTGACCTCGTTTGAGTCTATAGAGTACCACCTTTACTTCTCCCTGTATGTAAATGTGGAGTGGCGGCAGGTTTAGCAGCACTTCCAGGGCTGCGGTTGGGGTTGTTCTCATAGCTCCCGTAATGCATACGCATGCTAGCCTTTGCACACTTTGAAGTTGTCTGGTTGCTACGGTCTGCGTGACCCTTGCCCCCCAGGCAACTGATCCGTAGGTTATCATGGGTCTTATTACCATTTTATACAACCACAGGTTCATCTTTGGGTTAAGTCCCCGGCTTTTCCACAAAGCCTGCGACATCTCCCGAGGGCGATTTTTTCGTGGACGTAACAATCAACACAATCTTAAACTGGTAAGTCATAAATTTTAACAAAATAAAATAACTATTTTCTGAGTAATACCATTTAAATTTGGCTTATTCATACACGAACATTGGTAAGTTACAACAAATTTTTAGTGGAGTTTAAAACATTTACTTATAATTGATTTACTAAAGGCTGCTAAATTTTATTATTTCGGTCACAGCTCTTTGTGGCCCTTATTCATAAAACTAAATAACATTTTTCTTCAAAACTGATATGAGAGAAAATATTTAACCTCTTCCCAAATTTTATAGGATTTTTAGGACTTTAAGTATGACATACACAGTGCAAAATATGTAACAAAGAAGCGTAGTTTTTCTTTAGAACAGTGATATATAGCTTCCTTAGTAATGAAGATCACATTTTTGTTATTTACATCATTCGCCAAATACTGTGTTTTTGCAACGTGGTACATAAATTTTCATTATTAATAATATGTCTAATAAAAATACACCACGCAAACTAAAATCAGAAAAACAAGACCTGCTATCATATATTTGTTAAGTTAATAAACATTTATTAATTAAAACGTAAAACATACTAAAAAACTACAGTCAAAAGTCAAAACATAATAATAACAGCTAATCTCAATAGCGGCGTCTAAATTCCTGTTTTCAACATCAACATTTTCGTTACTGTGAATTTTTAAATACCATTATTGCGAATTATCATGAACTATTGACATTGAATATTGCATATTATACTATTAAAATTTCTTGTTTATTATTCTTATCATATTTTTTTTAATTAAATGATTTTTGTTATTTATGCTATTTATTAATGCAACTAAAATTTTAAATTGGGCAGTAGTAAGTCCACGTGATAAAGGTTTTAAATTACAACATAAAGGCAAATGGCCCAAATATTCAAAAATAACTTGTATTTTATTTTTCTAGGTACATACAATTAAAACTTTATAGACATTTAATTGTTCTCATTTAATAAGTGTCAAATCACCTAGAAGTTAGATCTTTAGTGAATGCCAAGTCATGTAATATTTGGCAATGATTTTAAGTGTAATACGAAAAATCCACCTTATCAGAAACTCAGGTGTTTGATTGGTATATTAAATTTATGAAGGTTCGTACAATAGTCGGAAATTTACTGCATTTAAGACGTCTGAAAACTTCAGTAACATAAACTAACATTGGTGGTGGTAGCATTACGGAAAATATTATTTCTCATCGGCATTACTGAAACCAAAACTTACGCAAGATGAATATCCAGATTGCTGACCATAAAACAAAAACAGCGATATGTTGAAGTCTGTTAAACGAAATACTAAGATAAGGTAAAGCATTTTAAAATTCCTTACTCATCTGCGACGAGTCCAAAGTGGAGCAACTCAGAACTGTAACTGTAAAGTAATGGCCACCATCTGCTCAAATAGCACAGATATTTTCCTAACCCTTTTTTTTAAAAAAACGACGTACCAATACTACTCTCAATATTCTGACTTGCTTTCTTAAAAAGTTACACTTGCATTACGTTTAAAAGAATCAAACTATTTACTTAAAAGAACCATTCTACTGAACGATAACACCAGCCCACCTTTTATCCCGAATTCATAATCCACGTTCTTTTCGTCTTTTTGGAACGCTGAAGAAGGGGCTCAAAATTTCAGGAAGATAATGATGTCGCTGACTTTGTGCATGATGACGTTACCCCCAATCGAAAACATTCTAATAAAGTGGTATTATGAAAATACCACAACGATGACAAAAATATATAAATTTAGAGGGTATATGGAAAAAGTTCAGCTGAACCATTCTCGTACGAAATTTGTTATTGTGACAAATTGGAAGTAGGAGCATTCTCCGTTACCCACATATAATATAAGGTAAATCTTTTTACTAAATAAGTATTTGTTGCATTTCTCTTAATAAAAAAAAACATTTGGTTAAGCCAAAAGGGACCACAGAGAGAAGCAGTTAGACACTCCGTGTTCTCTTTACAAAACTGTCATTTCCTCATCTCGCTAAATAACATAATTACAGAAATCTGCAATTATTGGCGTTGTTTTCTTTGTAACAGTTACCATAATTAGTTTTTAGCACGACACGAGCATAATAACAACTTAATTTTCTTTATTGGCTTTATTCCCGTGGCGACTATACAACCTCTATTAGGTTTCGTAGTCGTCAGTATTTTTCCACAATGTGCGTAACATCGTATGAGATTCCGTTTTTATCTTTTTCTGTATTAACTAAAATACCTTAATAGTAGTAATCTCTTTAAGGTAGTTGGGTCATGCAAGCAACATCTTAAGAAATCCTTCAAATTTTGAATATAAGTTATTAAATGTACAACACATGTGCTGGTAAAATTTAAAGATTGACCACGTCTAATACGAGATAATCGCGATTAAAAATTGCAATTTTTGTACATGTAGCAAGGAAGAAGCGTGGGAAAATGACAGGTTTATTAATTTTTGCCTTTGAAGGAGACTTACCATCCTTACGAAAAACTAGTATAATGAAGAAAAATATATTTTGAATATTTAAAAAAAAATGAAAATTATTTACCACGTAGTTTGAACAAAAAACTAATATTAATTACATCTTTGGAGAAATATTTTTACGGGTAGGGATATGAGAAAGAGCTGCAAGTAGATGAATTGGCAACGTTGAAACGAGTCCAAAGGCGGAGTAAAAGAAAAAAGCATGAAATTACCAAACGACTAAAAATAAATTAAAAAATGTATTATTATTTTTATTGAATAATAATAATAATAAGTATATATAATCATAAAAAAAGGGTTTATACATTGTATTATGGGTTTATTAATTATATATATATATATATATATATATATATATATATATATATATATATATATATATATATATATATATATATATATATATATATATATATATATATATATATATATATATATATATATATATATATATATATATATATATCAATCTACTACCAAAATGAAACGTAAAAATTTAAAACTGGCGTTTTAATCAATAAAAAATAATACCTATACAAATTAGCTCTTCTGTTTACTGTTATCGACAAATGTCAAAAATTTCGATTTTTATTTGCTAATATTTTATAAACATGTAATGTTTGTCAAGCCATTTCATTCTCCCATAGACGAGTGGTATCACTTGGTACCTGATAGCTTTTAAAAACTTAGAATAGGAAAGTAAAAATCTGTTTTTTCTATTTTAGGCAGTTTTTGCTCAGTAAAGAGTCACAGTGACTAAATTGTTAATTTTTAATAACATTATTTTGAAAACTGGTAAATATTGATGAGGTATTTTAACAAATATGTTTAGAATTCATAATTCTAAAGTCTAAAAATATATGTCATCCTATGAGCCTCAAGTGTATACACAATGGAAACACTGTGGGCTAACACACCGTAAATATGTTCCACTGTTCCCAGGATTTCCATATTGTATACATAGTGTATAACTGTACATTAAAATTTAATGTATTGTTTTTTTTATATCCATCTTGGATTTAAAGTGTAAAATCCATGGATTCATTGTGTAATCCGGTGAATACTTACATACGTATTTATCATGGATTTGCTGTGTAAGCGCCGTGGGTTTAGTAAGAAACCACTGTGGAAACACGGTGTGCTTATGGAACAACTTCACTGTGAAAACATCGGGAAACCTGTGGGTTTTCACAGTTTTTCCATAAACAGCGCTTTCACAGTGACTTCATCGTGGGTTCAAGGATACAAGGGTAATTTATTAATTTTGTAGGTATTATTATATGTATTATCAGTAAGTAACAATAAAACCCTAAAAATACTCCTAACGCCGTTAATGACTGGCCCATAAAAATAAACATCAGCCTAGCAAGTGTAACAAAAATTTATAGACGACCAAATAAAATTACATATTTGCGCAAGCTATCTTCATAAATGAAAACTAAGCTGTCGTCGCCCGCCTGACGTATCCGCCCCGCCGTGCTCGTCGGTTTGCCGATTATCAAACGTTGCACTGCACAAAAAGTTCAAAGTCATGTAATTTTATAAAGGATTAAGTGCCGAAATTGCCAAGTTAAACACATTCTCAATGAAATTGGTTGCGATAGCTTTTTATGGGTTACAGTCATGTTAAAAATATTGACCTGCAACCATGGTGCGTATGATATGGGTAGTAAGCCAAAGCTTTGTGACTGGACTGTAGGGAAATAACTACCTTAAAAATGTTTATGCAAATTTAATTAACTTATTTTATAGATATCACCTAATCAAAAAAAAAAAACAACAACAATATTAAAAAGTTTGCTACATGATAAGATTTATTAGAAAATGCAAAAAGCAATAAACACAAAAAAAAAAAAAAAAATATTTTTTTGCATGATTTATTTGGATCCTTTAGAATTTTTTTTTGGTGCTCCATATTTGGACGAAAAGAACATCATACCACGATAAATCATCGTCTAAAATTTCATTTAATTGTTTGAAAAAAGTTGACAATCTTGAAAATTGAGTAGAATCCAGAATATTAAACCTAGAACTTTGATCATAATTTATGACAAACGTTACTGAAAGTGAGGAGGGTGATAAACACCCCTGCACCTATGCCTCAGTAGGCCCGTTGTGCTACATGTTAAAGGAGACTTCTCGCTCACTACGCCGCCCATCCTACTGATTTAAAGTAGGTGGCAACGTCGTCGAAAGGAATCTCCTTAATGTCGGCCAAAGAAAGCCAATACTCGCCCAGCATGGATCTTCTCTTGGACGAGAGTGCAGGACAGTCACAAAGGATGTGCTCCACCGTCTTCCTGTTTACAACCTCTACACAAAGGTTTGCAATTTATACCATTCTAAGGAAATATTTTCGCAGTTGACAATGTCCATCAGTAAAAACGCGTAGACGAAGGCTTGTCCAAGGCATTGCCAAGTAATGTTTAGCTGTATCTTTGTCAGGTTAGTTCAGTAACTCCCTGGGAAAGTTACAGTTTACTGTTTCATCCCATCGTCTTGACAAAACGTCATAAATAACAAAAACGTTTCAGAATTTTCTAATTTTTTAACCTTTGTTTTTTTAATTTTGGTTTAATTTTTATTTTGTTTATCTTTTAATTTCATCTTGACCGACTAAACCGACTTGCCACCTAAACTAAGATTAGTATTCTGAATTTTTTTTTGTGTTTCAGGCGATCTGCCAGTTCATAGGGGTCAATAAAGCTGAGCAGGCCTGGGTCGCTATACCCCAGGACCAGGACCGAAGTGGTCGTATTTTCTAAAAAAAATCAAGGCGACATAAATCCGCCACAAAACAATAGAACATATTTAAAAATGGTTTTAACAATTATTGCCTCGTCAATTGTTCAAAACTTTAGATAATTGTAGAGGGCTTTCAAATAATGAAATTTTAAAATATTTAAAAATGTGAAAAAAAATTCAAATATCTAGGTTCAAGTTTTTGGACTCTAAAATATATTTTACTTATAACCTATAATAGTATGTTTTAAAAGTAGTAATAATCGCCAGATTTTGATAGAATATTGTTTTTTTTTGCTTTTGTAATTTTAATAATTATTTTTTCTTTTTTTTTTCTTTAATTATTAATTAAATATCAATTTATGATGTAAATTAATGTGCTTCTGTTGTTACAAAAAGTAAATACAAAAGGCTTTTTGCTAAATCATATCAAAACAAAATTAGATTTCAAAAACCATACAATAAATAGGGCGGTGAATTAAGAAATATTTAATGTCCTATCTCTTTGGTTTCACTTTAAACACCTTTCCTAATTATTCTCTAAAATTCTACGGAAAATATACAAGAGAGATATTTTACATTGCTTTTTTAAATACAGAGTGATTTATTAGGAAATGTCAATACTTCAAGTATGTAGTCAGGGTTTAGTTTCCGAGATACAGGGTGTTCACCACAGAGCTGATATGTGCTTAGAAGTAAATGGTGGAATTTTTAAAAATTATAAAATACCTAAAGTCCAAAATTTCTGTCAGTGACTCATTTAATACCGGCCACCCAACCGATGAAGCGGCTGAATAAAAATCTAACACTAGTAAATGATTTTTAAGCCTATGATATACTTTTCCTCTCAAATAACAGTGAACCGGCAAAAAGTTTCATCGCCACGTTGTCATATTTCGCAAGAATGAATCACCAGCCAGCGATCGCACTTAAAATAGCACGCCAATATGTATTGAAATCATTGTTATCGGGAAGACAATAAATGTGGCAACGCACATTCCTTAGTTTACAACTTGAAGAGACTTGAAAATAAGCGTATCCACAGGGTTTTCGTGCTTTTCGATGATTTTATTTAGTTATTATTGATTATGGACAGATTTTGTAAGTTTAAATTTTAATTGCTTTACAGGGTATTTTCTAAATATTATAAATTTCTAATAATTGTAGTATATAGATATTGTTTTGTGCCAATTTTATAATAGTTTATCTTATTTAGTGTATATAGTTGTATATAAGATTTAGTGTTGTTAGTGCTTTTAATTCTTAAACTATGAATGTTAACCAACCTTTAACTAGTTATCCGTCTACAAAAAAAAAAACTCAGTTAACGTTAAAAGAACGAATAATGGTTAAAAATGTTTACCATGGGATTGGGAACGAAATCCAGAACTAACCACTTTGGATGCTGCAGAGATATGTGCAACTTTAACAAAAGTTAATTCGCGTACGGTATTCAGAGTTTTAAAAGGCAAAAAATCAATATTAGTAATTATGGGATACTGGAAAATGCGATTTTTTTGCTATTTTTTTGCACACTTTTTAATTTTTGATTGTTAAACATGAATCAGAAGCTGTTTTTTGGCTGCCTCTTATAGTATTTAAAAAATTTTGAATTGTTTAATTCCATTTTACGACATATTCCTTTAAATTCTGTCATTTGCACGAAAACATATTTAAAAACTCATACTATGTTAATATTAAAAAAACACTTAAAAAGTAAGGAAAACCTTAATTTTCAATAAAAAGTAGGTAAAACGTTACGTCCGAATTCAACTCGAAATTTAAAAATGTTGACCTGTTACCAGGTTGTAATAGTTTTCTTTATGACATTTTTATAAGGTATGCGAACCTTGTTGCTCGACCCGCAATGTTTGATCAAAAATATTCTCGATATGAAATCCAAATATGGAACACGAAAGACCGAAATAGTTATTGGATTCTACAAGCTGATGATTTTCCCGAGCTTTCGTTCCTTATATAGTGGATATTTTTGATGAAGCAATGCGTGTGAATATCGTATTTAATATTGAGATTGCAAGATCGGTGGTAAATTGGCAAGTTGGTGTAACTTGGATTGTCTATCGTTCTGCTTTTACATCTTTTTAATATATGTTAAGACTAAATTTTATTATTTTTTTCATGTAGCAAAATAAATCGAGAAGGTAAAATTAAAGTAAAAATGTACTTTTTTGGAAAAAGTTGAAAATGCCAAAAAACTCAAATTTTGTTCTATGACCTCAAAATAGAGGTGTAAAAATTAACAAAAAATTACATTTTTCATTTCCAATAATACCAAAATAATATAGGCTTGTTACTAATTTAAAGGGTTATGAAAAAGAAAAAATAATTTTTCTTGTAAAAATATTTTTATGTTTTGACGAAATTTTATCATTTATTTTCTAAAATGCGTACGCCACTGGAATTGATCCCCACAAACCCGGGGCACTCTAAAAGCGAGGGTGCGTCATTGACAAAAATTTTGACTTAAATATGTTATGTTTTGCCGAACAAATTAA
>JAHBCN010017866.1:0-17900 GCA_019359885.1 Listronotus oregonensis
CTTTATGATATCCTATATTTAGATATAGAGTCCCCCAAATCCAAATATATGCCTAACATTCTTTACGGTGTGTTATCATACGCAGTTAAAAGTTCCTAGGTTTCAAAAATATGGGAAAACAGTAAAAGTACGGTACAGGATTCCCAATTAGAGGCGACTTTCCTCCGTCTGCCAACCGGGTTAAAACTATTTCTTATCAAATATAGTATTTAAACAAATATATTTCAAATGCGTTATCTAAAATAAAAAATCATGGCTATGATTAACGAAAAATATGTTTCTTTAAAAAATTTTGATACTTGCTGTATATTGTCAATTCTTATTTTTAATTCTGCTTTAAAAATTCGGATATACCACTTATTTGTTTTTATTTAATAAATTAGATTTTAATAATTTCTTTAATTTTAAATTTTACAAATTTTAACAGCTTTATTTATGAAAAGAAAAAAATATGATCTTATACTTTATATAAAAAATGAAGAATATACGAATTATATTTTTTTAAACATTTTTTTTAATCTTTGCCTGGAGCATATTTTTTTAGGCAAGGCATTCGCAATACCTACATTTGTTTATATACAATTGTCAAAAATTAATTTTCACCCCGTTGGCAAAGGGGGAAAAGGGCGTCTCAAAATTGAGACCTTATACTATTGTTTAGAGTTTATTGTTTTATTCTACTATTAGTTACGATATGACGTGTTTGAAAGTGGAGTTATACGAAAGGTGCAATTTGTGCAAGGCAAGATTGAATTGCTAATATGTCGGTCTTACATGTTTTGGAAGGATTTATTGTAAACACTAAAAAAATAGATAGTGAAATTAAAAAAAAAAATGCAAATAATTTAAAACTGTCAACTTATCTTGTGTTACACCACAGAAAACTGGAATCGTTCTACACTCGATATAAATCCTAAATCAAATTCTGCTTAGAATACCGTTTTCCCTTTTGGGAAACATTATTTTTTACAAACCTTTGCATTTTTAAGTATATCCAAAGAAATAATGTTGTTTACATTATTATTAACCCTACTTTTACCAGAAAGCTCCTTTTTCTTGTTAGTGACGTGCGATGAATGTCATATGCCTCTTATTTAAGTTTTTATTTTTGACGACTGTCGAAATTTTTGATTAAGTTAGGTTTAGGTTTAAAATAAGTGGACTTTTTACGTCCTCCACTGCGACCGCTCGGTCTATTGTGGCTCACACTTTTTATATTTTTTCCAATAGGATCAGACTTCAATGAATCCGATATCAGATTGGGAGAGAGTTCTCCTCCCCTCTTACTCGTGTCGCTACCGGACACGAGCACAATAAGTCTTCTGGTGCCCCTGTCTCCTGAAGAGTATGACGAGCAGACGATTAGATCCGTCATGCCCTTCTCTTCCGGTCTAGTGACGTAAGTAGCTACCAGGTCCTTGTTACAGAAACCAGATATTCCTTCTGAGGCCGCATCTCCGGCCTTACCCTATGAAAACGGTCCTTTCCACGTTCTATTTAAAGCCAGGGAATCCTTTTCCCTATAAAAGCGGTTCTGTCCGCCTTTTGTTTGGAATTAGGGATCCCTTCCTAAGCATCTGTTTGTTCGGGATGGATTAGCCCTTCCCCGAGAAACAGGCGCCGGTGACTTCAGGGACACCTTTCGAAACGGATTCACCTATTTCGGTCGGCGCACCTTTGTCTGCTTGTGACCTTGGGTGGCACCTCTCGAAATGGATTTATCCGTTTCAGTCAGCACTTTGTCACTTTTTTCCTATGAAACGTTCTGTCCGCTTTCTGTTTGGGCTAGGAAAGTAATAGTCTACCACGGCGGAGCCCCGCATTACCCAGTAAGGCTAGATACTCTGAGAGGTGACCTGTATCTCAGAGGCACCGTTAAAGACACCTGTTTAATTAACAGATGTCATTCATCATTGCACGTTGCTAACACTTAGTTAAGTCTTGTGTTCGCTTAGCTTGGATCTCGTTCCATACGCTAGCCAAAAGATTTGCCGATAACCACAACCTAGCGCATGTTCCAAAAGATCCTATAGTTAACACACTAAAAGAAGAACTAATAATTATAAAATATTTTTAACACAATAAAAGACAATATTTTCTTGTTCTATTATATTTTCTTTGGTTCAACCAATGCTAAAATATTTTGGGTTTAATTAGAGCCGATAACGATCTCGTTGTTAAAGTTAGCAATGAACTTAAAAATGTGTTTAATTTAACAAAGACGTAAAAATGAAAACTCTTGGCAACAGGGCATACCTTAAATAACTAAATGTTAAAAAATAATTAAGTTTGTGATTTTGCGGTAATAATCAATTAAACAAATTAAAAAAAATACCCTGCACAGAATTAAAAATAAATAGGTTTGGCTCTTTAACAAAGTCAATTTTTACATTTTATTTAAAAACAAGGAGTACAGTAGATAGCTAAAATGACTAAAACTAAAGAACTTTTTTAAATTTAGGTTTTTAATTGGTTCTTTAAAACAACTCATGCTTATTACATTTTATTGATAAATACAGGTACTAATACTTCTAGAGTAGAAAATATATTTGCTTTATTTTTCTAAAATATTGCTGTTTTCATTTAATTAATATTGGTAAAACTATTTATTTACAAGAATTTTATTACTTACTGCTGTTTATTATCCATCAATTCTTTTAAAAAAACAAAGGAATTAAAATAATTTTATGTTTATTTGTGTATTTATATATGTATAAATTAAGGAAAATAACCTAGAAAATGCTTCTTTTTTCTTAGGTTAATGGCGTGTACAAAGCTATAACACGCGGTAATAAAAAAACCGTTAGAGAGCCGCTGTGGTATATGTCCGATTCACCCCAATGCCTTGTTCGAAATCCAAGTCAAACGTAGTCCAAGGTGTAAAAGAGTGACCGCAAAGTTAGCCTGTTTTCTCACTTTTGCCAGAGACCTTAAAAAAATCCTAAAATTATTCTGTATTTGTCAAATTATTGGTAATAAAAAATCAAGATGAGCATATTTTTTGGTTTTTCGAAAAATATCAAAAATCACTCCTAATGAGGGGTCGATATGATGACGCAAAACTGAAATATATTAATATTATCAACAAAAAAGCCATTCTTATATCCTTCAAATTCAAAATAAATTATTTTCATATTAATAACTCGCTAAGCGGGTTAAATCATCTCTTAAATATAAAAAAAACATTACTTGCAAAATCTAGGAAAAACTACCAAGGTATTCTAAATTATTATAAATTTAAATCGTATACTCTCCACCAGTATCTATAAGGAAACCACTCCTGTGACGAAAGGGTGAACTACCCCCGATCGTGATACCATAC
The DNA here is from genome assembly GCA_019359885.1 of Listronotus oregonensis. Lineage (NCBI taxonomy): Eukaryota > Metazoa > Arthropoda > Insecta > Coleoptera > Curculionidae > Listronotus > Listronotus oregonensis. Next base: position 3,323 of record JAHBCN010017866.1, read on the forward strand.
GAAAATATCATAGTTCTTACTTTTTTGATCAGAAACATTACGCTGACCTGTCCTAATTATTTAAAACTTTTGTTAAATAAAATTTAACCCTCATAAGTGGTAAAATCATTCCGGAAATATTAAAAAAAAATACTTAAAAAATCTTGGCGAAACTACTAAGGAATTCTAAATAATTGGAAATTTAAATCGTGTAATTTGAATTTTTAATAATTTAGAATATCTAGTAATAATTTTTCCTACATTTTTTAAGTGATTTTAATATATATTTTTTTTATTTAGCGGATGATTTTACATCCCAAGGGGGTTGATTTTTATATAAAAAAAAGGAAAGTAAGATCTATTATAAAATTTTCTATATTGCTATAGATTACGTTTGGAAGTATTTCACCCCCTCGTTAGGGGGGTGTTTTCCATAAATAGATACTAGTGGGAGGTACACGATTTGAATTTCTAATAACTAGTAGTTTTTCGTAAATTTTTCACGTTATTATTATTTTTTTTTCATATTTAGGGTATGATTTAACTCCCTTAGCGAGTTTAAGGGTAGACTTTCAACTATAGTACGCCCTCATTAATATACAAATACTTTTTTTTTATTTTTAAAATTTTATTTTTTAGAAAAATTACAATTTATTAGAAATACTTATATTCGTATTGACTTAATTAATATATTTCAGGTTAGCGACATCAATTCAACCCCTAATTTGGGGTGATTTCCGACATTTTTCGAAAAACTAAAAAATATGCTCATCTTGATTTTTCATTTCCGATAATTTGACATTTGCAGAATATTTTCAGGATTTTTTTAAGGTCCCTGGCACTAGTGAGAAAATAGGCTAAAAATATGCTGTATGTGTCACTCTTTGATCCAAGAATTTTGCATTGCAATGTAAAGATGTTCTCGATTTCAAAAGCAGCGCATATACATATAATTATTTTTACACGCACGCTAGAGTGAGTTTTTAGTCAAGTATTTATACGGTTTGGAGTAGCTCAAGAGTGTTTTCACACTGTGATGAAAAGTGCTATGCACATTAATTACCACTTTTTATTGTTAAACTTTTTAGAGCAGACCATGCTCTAATGCGCCGAAAATTTTTCGAACCTTCGAGCATACACTGCTAGAGGCAGTCTTGCAACTTGGTCCTGAAAAGTCCGTCTGTAACCTCCCTGGTCCAAGCCACAGCTGAAAAATTGGTATCTGCGGGTCGTACGACAGGCACGTCTTGTATTACTACGTTTGGTCGGTCTAGTTCGGCAATTGTTTCCGGAGGTTAATTGGGGTAACGGGGTATAACCGTCTCTTCTGCCGACGTCACGGGCTCCAAGCCTAAGAGCTCCTATTGAGTAAGTTGTAAGTAGACCGATTTTCTTAACCCGACGTCGCCCGACGTGAGTGCCTACATTGGTTCAGTTAACGCCCGACCATCGACCACTGACAATGAGTTCTGATGAAGATTTTATGTGTTGATTGTTGTTAGAGAACAACGTTCTTAAAAAATGTAAAAGAAAACGTATATGGGTACATAAATTTAACGACGACAGATCTTCAGGAGAGTTTAATAAAACTTTTCAAACTTTACTTAAATACCCTGATAAATTCAAGGAGTACCACCGGATGAGTAAGGAAACATTTTATTATATTTTTGAAGGGATAAAAGACAACATAACTGGACAATCTAACTTTAGAGAATGTATCAACCCCGAAGAAAAATAGCCATTTTTCGTTCGGTCGGATTGGAAAATCGGAATGAAACCAAACACGTTTGGTAGGGAGAAGCCGTCAGTCCGATGTCGGGCATAATAGGTCATTGTCGGTTCGGGCTTTTTATTCCAGTGTATGCACTACGCATTAAAACTTTGAGTTTGTTTTCAATCCGACATCGTACGACGGTCGCCCGACGGTCGGATCGGTAGAAATACGGATCCAATGTAGGTGCAGCCTTAGAATCCGGCCCCGCACCCCGAACCTTGATATTGTGCAACCTGATCAGCAGGGGCGGCCACCCTTAGGCGCCTCCGCGCTGATGTAAGTGAGCTGTTTTTGGGCAGTCTAATTCTTTGATCGGCAGGGGTGGCATCCGCTTGGCGCCACCGCGTCGAGTAAAGCAGGGGCGAGTGCTGACAGCCTCTCTTCCCTAACTGGTTTAAAGCTTGAGGATTTCTGACGGGTTCTGTATTGTTTTGAGCCATGAACTCATTTAAGAGAAATTAATAAATTAATGGGTGCCATTTCTTTTTTAATAAATCTCTTAAAATCGTTTTTACAAAAACAAATAATTAACAGTAAAAAAAATGCCTAAACAAGTTAAAGTTTAAATTTCTAATTTGGTTTCTTAAACAAACGACACAAAGAAATATTACTTAAATTATACTTGAGTATTTTACAAAGTATAAAGTTTTTTATCGAACCTGCAAGCTATAAGGTAAGAATAAACACTCCTTAGCAAAGGCATTAAAAAAGCTACGCAATTTTCGGTAAAAATAACCGTACAATCTAAATTTGGGACAATTTCCTACATTGAAAGGACTGACTCACGCGTAGTCAAAATTATAGATTTAAACCTAACCAGTTTTCTGGATTTTTAAGAGTATAAAATAAAATAAACGACCCTTATCGTAATTTGCCCGCTGGCAATAATAAACAACGATTCAACACACAAATATAAAATAAATAACCTAAGCCAAAATCCAGACTACGCGCGGTCTCTAACAACGAAATTTAACCCTCAACAAAATATTTAAACAATTAAATTACCGGTGATAAAGAAAAACAAATATTTAACTGAAGAAAAGAAAAATTAATTTTTTTTTTTTTAATAAAGAACAAAGTAAAAGATTTTAATATTTTAGCAAGCAACATAAAAAAATAAAATTTTCGGAAGCAAAAGGAAATAAAGTTTTGTTCGCAAAGAATCGCAAATAGCTTGGAACCCGTAGGGGAAATAAACGCTGCCAAGTAGACGGCAGACCTTTGGAGGACGCCGACCTAACATACACTGCCCAATATCGGAAACCGTGCTGGTATTTATAGAATTCCGCGTCAGAGGCATCCAGTTTACAACCAATAAAAAAACATATAAAAAAAAAGAGTTACAGAATGGCACAAAAAAACCATTCTTAATAAAAGTATTTTCGGATTAAACCTAATTGGATTGCTAATGGATTTAAAGTTTGCGTAATTGGTAAATGAATTTACTAAAGTAGCTTAATAATTAGTTGCTCTCTGTACAGTACATAATTAGTATGTGTTAGACCTAATTGATAAATACGTTTTGCCCACCAACTTTAATTGTTGGCTAAAAACAACTATTTCATTTAACTTACGAAACTATTTTGTTTGTCCTTCATTATAACAGCCTTGGATGAAACAGCGCAGCGAAAAAACAGCGCCGCCGTCAAAATAACGCTGAGACATGATAGCGCGGTAAAAATATGTCCACACGCAATAGTACCAGCCTAAATAATTTCGAATTAAAAATGCATAACGAAGAATGGCAACAAAACCACATAATACACTGGTCTACGGTGTGAGCATTCTCAAGGACGATAACACGGTGTAACCGTCTTGGTTAATTCGGTGTTTTCCATTTATCTGGAGGCTTCGTATTTTTAAAGTAACCAACCTTGGTAGTCGTACCTACTAGGGCTTTAAATTTTTGTATTTTATTAAGGAGCTCCATGTCTAAAGAAACTCTACCTTTGTTTTATTTTATAATATAACAAAGCTTAAGAAAATATAATACATACTCATAACTTATTATAACAAAGAACTATAAATTTTTACTTGACCCTATTTCAAAGAAAATTAATTTTTTGGAAAACTTTAACCAGTACACCACGAAAAAGGTCATAAATTCAAAAAAAAATTAGACAATATGTCGATCGAAAAACATCTCAAACAATGTTGGTAATTACCAAATAAGAGATAAATGTAATTTTAAACAAAATCAAATCAATTATATTATTTGAAAATCACTTACTTTTTCGTTGTAATATTACTATATACAAACATTTCCATAAAGTTGGTAAAATATATAATTAAAAATAAAGAGATAAATTAAACGCTACGCAGACATACTAATCGACGAATTCCTGGAAGCTTTTAAATTAATGCTTAACTCTACGTATTTTCTCTATAATGACCAGTTCTATGAACATAATGACGGACGCGCAATCGAGTCTTTTATTTGAAGTGTTATTATCCAGCTTATATTAGAAGATCTAAAAGAAATAATTATAGAAGAAACAGCCATACCATACAACAAAAATAGATTATGTTCTAATTAGCTTGAATAGCTACCCGAAAAACTGCAGTTCACAATAGATATTGAAAACCGAAAGTAATTAACTTTTTAGACCATAACACAATAAGAAGTCCTCAAATAAAACCGAATGGTATACAAAAAACACCTGGTCATCAAGATAAATAGACATTAACTCCCAACACCGAATATCTACATTTTGCGATTTAAACAGTATTCAAAAACCAAAAAACAATAATAACAAAATAACCCCTGTTGCAAAAGTTTTGAGAAAAAAATTTCAGGTGTTTCGCAGAAATATGGATGCCGTATATCAGGTGTTCCTTGGAATTTACAGTTGCTATGGTTTCGCCATTTTGATAAATATGTCATAGTTGTTATAATTTATTTCCCAATGGAATACAAGCTAGATATTCAGAGAAGTATTTATAAACTAGTTGGGCAAATGCCCAAAAAGATAAATAGTAAGAATTTTTCAAGGCTAAAATATTTCGAAATCCACCATTTATCGAACAGTTTGGGAATGTGAAGAAGGAATCCCATGTATTGGGCCATAAACTCATTTAAGAGAAATTAATAATTAATGGGTTCCATTTCTTTTTTAATAAATCTCATAAAATCGTTTTTACAAAAACAAATAATTAACAGCAAAAAAAAATGCCTAAACAAGTTAAAGTTTAAATTTCTAATTTGGTTTCTTAAACAAACGACACAAAGAAATATTACTTAAAGTATACTTGAGTATTTTACAAAGTATAAAGTTTTTTATCGAACCTGCAAGCTATAAGGTAAGAATAAACACGAAAGAATACAAGCTAGATATTCAGAGAAGTATTTATAAACTAGTTGGGCAAATGCCCAAAAAGATAAATAGTAAGAATTTTTCAAGGCTAAAATATTTCGAAATCCACCATTTATCGAACAGTTTGGGAATGTGACGAAGGAATCCCATGTATGATCCTCCCGAAAAGTGGTTGACTACTGAAGTTGGCGGATGCCCAGCAGGAAAGATTAGTTCGAAGAGTGAAAAATGTCGTTGGACAGTCTACCAGAAGGATTGGTCCTCATTTCCGAATTTCCAACGCAACTGTTTCTCGGTATATTGCTGTAAGTGGTTTAAAATACCGAAAAAAAGAGGCACCCAAATATACTAATGTTCAGCTAGCAATTAGGGCGGATTTACTTCACAAATGACAGATCGATTGTCATGGATGATGGAAAATATTTCACCCTTAGTCATGCAGATACCTCAAATAAAGTTAGATATAAAGCCAAAGCTAAGTTTTTGGATAAAGTATTAGTATATGGTGCCATATCGGAAAGAGGTGTATCCAGGCCTTTTGTTGGTCATGTAAGAGGAGAGGCAGTGAATGCCGAGTTCTAATCAGAGATTATTTAACTAAATTGCTTAATTTTATCAACATAAATCACGGTGATGGAAACTAAATGTTTTGGCCAGATTTGGCATAAGCACATTAGGCCAGGGCTACACTTGACTAGCTGAAAGCAAGAAATGTTCCGTATGTGTCCAGGATTGATAACCCCCCTAATGTTCTCCAAGTCAGGCCAATTGAAACTTTCTGGGCTCGATTGGCTCAGAAAGTCTACGATAACGGCTGGGAAGCACGAAACGAACAAGAACTTCGGCAGCGAATCTTCCAAAAGGTAAGAGAAATAAATATACAAGATGTCCAAAACCTCATAAGACCAGTTAAGCATTTATTACGAGTCATAAAAGAAAACGGACCCTTAGCGGCAATAAATTAAATTATTTTTGTATAGCAATAATTGATTTAATAATAAAATAGGTTTGAAAAAATAAAAGTTTATTTGGATAGAAAAAAGTAATTTCATTTTTTTTCTTAAAACTTATGTAACAGGAGTTATATATCTATCATTACCCTATATTCCTAATTTTTCCGAAAATATAACAGATTGTTTAAAAGGAAACATGACGGTGTGTCATAAAGGTCATAGTGTACTAAAAAACAATTTCTTTAAATTTAAAAGTTAAATAAAAAAAAAATAAAAAAGTCACATTATATTTAAAATTTCATGCTAAGACTATGATAGCGTTTGTACAGTGTGAACGTGTAACTTGGAATAAATTCTATATTATTAACGGCCGGTTGTTCCAAAAGTATCTTAAGTATTCCAACCTAACTAAGGGTATTTAAAAAGGCGGCAACGTTGCAGCTTCCTCCTTTTTAATTATTGGCCTTTACAATGCGAATAATTAAAATAGATTAATATTAGATCTCTCCTTCTCCAACTTGTGTATAATTAAATGATAGCAGTTATCTGACATAAATCTTTGTAAATATTGAATGTTCCACATTTTTCTTAGAAAAATTGTCACATTAAGGCATTATGTTTAAACTTTTACACGCTTTTTTTTCATTTTATAAACATTACAACACAAAGTCGGTGATTTTTGTTGTAAAATTTAAAACAAAATGGAAAAGAAAGATCAAGGGCGCCTTATTTTACGGTCATACAAAAGGAACAATTATTGTCAATAATAATTAGGCGATACAAACACATAATTAAAAACAAAAAAACTTTTATTAGTTTTTGTAAGCAAATTTAAATATTCCTAATTTACAGGTAAATATTTAAAATTTAAAGGCTAATACAAACTGGTCATGTTTAAACTGAAGCTCATCTTCAATTTCCTGAGCACTGTTGGCTTCGTTATTCTAAACCTTTTAAAAAACGTAAGATAATTAATTTTGTCCAAATGGTTTTTTCTAAAAACAACAGAGCAAAGTTTGAAAAAAAAAAAGAAAAATAAACCTGAAAATGTAAAAAAAATTAAGTAGGTAAAATTCACTGTTTCTAAATGCTTTTTGTCGCATTTATTATATTAAAATCCAAACAACCATTATTTAAACACTTGTTTTTACAGAATGTTTATCAAATTAATTATTTGAAACTACAAACAAAAAATAAACAAAATATTTTTCAAATGTCAAATCTTCCAACGTCAAATTACGTAAGGGATCATTAGGTACAGAAAATCCTTAACTTTAAGTCAAAGCACCCTTTGAAACTTAAGAGGCAGTTAATGCGTAAGATTAACTTAAGTGTCCCAAAAAGTGTTGGTGCAACCGACCATATGTTGTTTTACTTTTTAAAGAATCCCTCGGACACATCAATTGGTATCTTTTCTCGCGTAATATTTAAGGCATAGTGTAAGTATACAGGATTGGTAAAATGAAGTTATGGTGGTCAACTTTATTTTTTAAAATAGCAACCTCACTCTTTTTATTTTATTTTCTTAAAGCCTGCACCTGAACATGCATATTACTGCCAAGTTTTAATTTTCCTTTTTAACTATTTTCACATAAGGAAAATTACATTTTTATTAAAATTGAAAAATTAAAACTCATTAGACTTATTTTAAAGGGTGTTAAAAATATTGTTCATGGTCTTGCTGGCAGTAACCTAACCATAAATAAAATTTATTTCCTTTGTTCTAAATAGTTTTGGGCATAAAAAGCTCACATACGGTTTTTCAAAATATTAATATTTTCAGGTTTGGTTTCATAAACCTTAATTTTGAGCTAACCCCACAAGAAAAAAATCTAGTAAGGTTAGATCTGAAGACCTTGCTGGCCATTCTATTGTTCTTCTTCTCCCCACCGTCTGTTTAAAAATATTTGGTTAAGGTAATTTTTAACAGGCCGCGCATAATAGGGAGGAGGCCACTCTTGATGAAACCAAATATCCGCATTTGACACAAGCGGATTCAAAGCATTTGGAAACTGAACTGCCCAATTGGGAACAAGTTCTTCCTGTAGAAATTGTAAGTCTCTTTCTTCAGTAAGTTTATCTTTAAAGAATATTGGCCTGCTAACTCGATTCCTAATACTGCCAGCCCACACATTAATCTTTTAGGGCCATTGGTTATGTACTTCTCTCATCCAGTAGGGATTACTATCAGACCAATGACGGCAGTTTTGTTGATTAATATGTCCATGTAAAGTGAATGTCACTTTGTCAAAAAGTAAAAAGTTTTCCGACTATAAGCCATTTCTGTCAAGTAGATCCGTTATTGCCTTACAGATCTTCAATCTTCTGTCTGGATCGTCTTCTGCTAATTCCTGTAGCATCCGAATTTTGTAAGAATGATACTCACGAGCTTTAAGTACATTTCTTACAAAAGTCTGTGATATATCACTTTTCGCTGCTATCTGAATTGTATAAATAATTGGATTCTCTTGAATTTTAAACAGTACATTTACTTTGGTATCGTCCATTGCAGATTTTTTTTATATCTTAGTACAGTCCACGAAGGCTAACGCCTATGTACTAACGTACCGTATAGGCCTATAGTTAGAAAGAAGAGTTTTGCATCCTTTCTTAGGGACAGGTTACACACGTGCAGATTTCCCCTGAAAAATGCCGTAGTCGTAAAAGATTCGAAAGAGTAAAGTTGGGTGCAAGCTCAGGAGCACATTTTTTTTAAAGACAATTGCTGATATGCCATCTAACCCAGACGATTTTCTGGTATTAAGAGAAGAAAGGATACGTTTATTCTGTTTAACTTTAAAAATAATATCGGACATTTTATGAGGATCAGAGGCAACTGTTGGAAGAGGAAGATTAACGAGAGGATCGAGGGAAGAATTGGCAGCAAATTGTTGGGCAAATGGTTCGGCTTTTCCTTTAGAGGTAGAAACAATTTCATCTTTAAGAATTAAATGTGGAAAAGAATTTGTGCAACAGTTTTGACTAATGTTTTTGGCAAAGGGCCAGAAGGATTTACTGCCATTCGAGCAAGAGAGGACTTTATCTTTTATCTTATTGTTAAAACCGTGTTTGGCTTCTAAAAAAGTTTCATTATACTGATTTCTTGCTTGAATGCTTACCTGTCGGTTTGCGGAACTAGAGTTTTAAAGAAGCTTTTTGTGGGCTTCAATTTTTTAAAGTCTTGTTTGTCACAGGATTTTGTTACGTTCTTAAATCATAATTTTAATTGTACCGGTTACCCAAGGCTTATGCTGTTTTCGCACCAAACCAGTTTTTAAAAGTGCATGTATACCAAGCAGAATATTTAAACTTTGATCATAATTTTTTTTAATAATACTACAATCAAAGATATTTTTTCAAGGGATACATTTTAAGTCCATAATATTTAACTGATTTTAATTAATGCCGTTAATATCTCAAAATTGTGTAGGCTCAGTTCTAGATTAATATCAATCATTAAAATCAAAAAGAGCAAAGACTACTTCATGGTCAGAGATGCTAGGTAGTACTGGCACTGCACTCAAGAACCTTTAATTTAATTAAATCTAAAATTGAAGCGCTGGTTGCCGTTACGCTAGTTGAAAAATTAACTTTTTGATTAAGGCTCACACTACATACTACGACTTTCAGAAGTCGCTGAAAAAGCCAGCAGGTTAATATTAAATACCCCTAAAAAAAACACCCTATCATATTTTGGCAAATAACAAAGTGTTCTCAAATTCGGTTAAAAACGTATTGCAGTTAATATCAGGTGATTTAGATAAACGTCCCAAAGCAAAAGTAAACATTCTCAACTTAACGGCAATCCAAATATCTTTTAACCATTAGTATTTTTAAGCAAAAAATAATTAAGATTATTTTGAATGTAAATAGCAACACCCCGCCACGTACGCCCCTAGATCTATACCTTTCTATAAGATTAAAACCATTAATATTTATATTTCGGCGGACAAAATATTTTATTAAGCCAATTTTACTAAATGTAATAATATCAAAATTATGTGTTTTGGTGAAGTTTAGAAATTTAGTAAAATGCGCCTAAAGTGATCTCACATTAAGATGGCAAATTTTTATTTTAATCATTGCAAATATAAAAAAATATAAAAATATGTTTATAAAGAGAAAAAAAACAACATTTTTTGTAAACAAATTTAATTACTGGAGAAATGGCCTAACCCAAATAAAGCCGAATAACAACTGATTTGAAATTAATTGCATATGTATATAAAAAAAATTAAAATAATAGCAAAATAAGTAACGTGTTTATATAAAAATATTATAAGATAATTAAAAATATCGTAGGGTCTAATGCGGTGAATAGATAAAAGTACCTAATATGAAAAGTAAAAATAGCAAAAGAAAAAAAATAGATAAAGGAATGAATCAATTACATTTAGACGAGGACAAACTGAACGACACTCAATACTTTGTAACACTGGATCTTAAATTAAGGTTAAAAATTGTACTTTTTGCCTTTTTAGAGACCTAAGAATTTATAAACAACTTATTTAGGTCAGATCCACCATGACGTTTACGTTTTTCACCCTTAATATCCGAGTCACATTGAACACTGTTGCTGCTACTGCTTCCAGCTACTCCAATTTTATTTCCAGAGCAGACACTACCTCTTCCAGTGAAGAAGCGCCATCACACTTTAAAAAAATATTTCTTAAAGGATGGTTTTAAGGGTTTACTAACTGACTGGTAGTCATTTTTAGGGTAAGCTATTACTACAGATGTTATGGTATGTGTAGAAGATATTACACGCAACTGATTGGCATTATACACCTTATTGTGATTATAAAACTGTCATACGTGCTGAAAGATTTTTACTTCTGGCTTCTTTAATATAAGGTTCTAAAATCTTCCGATCTTGACGATCTTTAAAGCAAAAGTCCTGGGCAACAAAGATGTGTTTACCTTTAGTTTTTACAGTTTCTTAAAATTTAATCTTTTTAAATGCAACTGATAAATTTTATTTAAATGGAGTTAGTTTTTCTACCTGATTAGATTTTAACTCGTATACATTGTTCCTATCGCCCTCCGCAATATCTACTTTAAAAAGATCTTAAAGTTTTTTAAAATTTAGTTCAAAAACAAAAAATTATTGCGGCGAATATGTCTCTCATATTAAAATTGTTTGATCTCAATTATTTCATATCTCGCCTCTAGACTTGCACTTTTTGACGCTGATCTTGTAGCAAATTAAGGATCTTCTTCTTTCCCTCTTTAATATGCTTCTTAATAGCGTCAGAAATACTATTAGGCGTTTCCTCCGCAGTACTACGAATACATTTTAATGCCTGACTATACTACAGGTTTTCTTGGCTTATCATAATCTTGAGCTAGATAAATAGATAGATAGTGCAGACGATTTTGGCTCGAATAAAAAAAAAGGTTTTCTTTGAAGGCAACGAGATAAATGTAAAATTGGAATACTTCTAATAGCGTAAATTTCAGTGGTACGATATAAATTTCCAAGAACAAAAATAATATTTTTTGGTAAGTTAAAATTTTACCTTTGCTGTGGTTTTTATTCTATGAAAATTTACCGATTTAAACTGCATTAAAACATAATTTTAAACGAAACCAGAAACTATACACCTATACTTATACAGTGTCGACTTAACGGTTATATCTTTGTGTCTATTATAATTTGTATAAAATGTATATTTTTAGCCAATATTACTAGTACAATGTGGCTAGTTTTAACAAATTTATATTAGGTAAACATCCTATCTTAGACATTAACCTTTTTTCCATGTAAAATTAAATGGCGAAAAAAACTCTCAAGCTGTCAAGAACCTGAGAGGGACACCCGCTTAACAAGATCTAATCGATTAATCCTAGACACAGGCTTGTACTCTTACCATCTTAACATACAGACTCCTTCAAGCCACATAGGGTACTGGTCAACGTCTAAGAAAGACTGCCGTATGCTGGAGATCTTCTCTTGGTAACAATGGGCATTAAAAATTTGTTTTGAAAAAGGTGACATCCAATTTTTATGTTTTATGTATTTGTTTATTCTAATTGACTTAATAACTTTAACCACTTAGTATTAATTTACAACTTAGTAATTTAAGTTATAATTTTTAAATGAATTGTTGTATTGCTTAATATTTAGTTTTATTTTATTTTCTCTTCGTTCCAAGTAACTAAAACTTTAAAGTGTTATCTTTTTGAGATAGTAAAAAAAATAGTCGAAAATTATATATATTACTTACTTTTCACGAACTTTTTCGTTAGCAATAAATACTTCGAGGTTTCTAGCGCCCACAAAATTAAATTAGAAGACCAAATGTAAGGATCACTTTTTTTCCCGCCCCCAAAAAGGTTTTATAAAGCCTTTAAACTAAATCTAAAATGTTTATTAACTTTAAACCCTTTTCAGTAGCTTTAAAACAATATAATTAAATGGGCACCCAACGTATCAAACGGTGCTCATATAGTTACAAGTGGCAGGCACATTTTTGCTTTTAAATCTAACCTAAAAAATTAAAACTAATTCATTTTTAAATTAATGCAGACTTTCATAATGGCACTGTGTACTTGTTTATTTTAATTTTAATGGCATACTTTTCGACACGAACTCTCTTTTTAAAAATAGATAGTTTATAAGGTTACATTAAACAAGACCAAAAACGAGTAAACTTCCCTTTGGTATAGGTTTCATTGAATTAAAAAATAAAAAAAAAAAACATTTTCACATTTCGCTTAGCATGGCAAGCTACATTAAACGGCATATTTATTTTTAAAGATTTCCTACAAAATAAATTTATTAATTGCCAAATAATTTACAAAAATCACATTAACTTAATTTACACAACCATAATTACGAAATAGTTAACAACACATTAGAAATCCAACCAAATGACTTATTTTACAGTCCCATCTCATCTTATTTTGTTTTAACAAAAGTAATAGTATATTTCATTACCAATACGGAAAACTATTTCCGTTCGCCTGACAAATTCTCTTAGGGAGCCGAGCACGGGAAAGCATAAAATTTTTTTTATACTTAGGTACTTAAAACAACATAAACAAAAAAAAATTGCAAAAAATTTTTAAAAAAAAAATTTTTTATTTATTTTTATTTTTAAAAAGTAAAACAAATTAAAAAAAAAGGTACAATAATTAAATTAAAAAAAAATTTTGGAGAACCGTTATGTTAAATTTTTATTTATTATAAATTTTTTTGTTGAAGCTCAACCAATTTGTATTTTTTTTGTTGAACTAAAGATGTTGAAGGGAGTGTTCGTGTATTTTTTGGTTCTCTTCATTGACTGTTACAGGTTTTGTTTTCCAAGTTAAAAGGCCTAAACAACGTTTGGGATATTTAATTTTTCTTTGTATGGACTCCTTTATATATTTTGCTAATTGGAAGACAATATCCTCCGTGTTTTTTCAAAGTGACCAAATCCCGTCGTTTTAAACATGGGAAGAAGCCTTTTGCCCATGTTCTATTTCCGTGATTTTTTTGTTTTAAGTTTTTGCAACAAGTTTTAGAATACCACTGATAGTATTGGTTTCGGTATGCAAAAATAATTTTTACCCCATATTTTAGGGCGGAGATCTGCTTATTTACGGTAAAGTGTACAATTGAATTTGCAATTTTTTTTTGGAAGGAAAATTTTTTTACCCGTGATTTTTTTCCCTCTCGTAGAACACGACAAGGAAACGCCCATTTCTTCCACATCTCAAACTCAAACGAAAACTTCTGCGGCATGGCCGGGGTGCCAAAACTAAAAATTTTGCTATAGAATTTCCATATAAGCTTAATAAAAAAAATTGGTTCTTGTTCTATTAAGAACCTTGATTTTTTACAACCACATTTGTGCAAAAACGAATTTTTTTATATTTTTTTTTTTATTGCCAAACAATTTTTTAACATGGAGAACGACTCCATGGGGGATGACTTTTAAAATTTTCTTTTTCAGAAAAAAATTTAAAAAGAGAATATCGCCTTTAAATTTTGATTCTTTTCTGATCCACCCTTCAGTAAAAAAAGGGTATTCATGTTCATATTCAACCCGGAACAATAAAACTGCACCCTGCTGCCGCTTGTTGTAATAAAATACGGGAATTTTTCCAAATCTAAATTCATTTTTTTAAAATGGGAAAACACTGACAAAAATAAAACATGTCATTAATAAATAAACCTTGTTTTGAACAGTTTCCATGGATGGATTTTTGATAAGCGCACGGAAAGAGGGGGTCGGGAAAAAAACCCTGCGCTGTTCTGTGGCATGTTTACTATATTTTATATACATTTGAAAATGTAGTATTTTGGGGTAAAAAAAAAAAATTTTTTTAAATTTTAAATTTTTTACTATGCATGTAAGTTTTTTATTTTTATATTGTTTGGTTAAAAAATAAAGATTGTTTTTCCCGGGTTTTTTTTTTACTTTTATTAGAAAAATAGTTATACATATTCTTAAATTTTGTACAGTTTTCGCCAAAGTTTTAAAATTTTGATTTTCTAAGAAAATGGATGTAAAAATTGGCTTAAACTTTTTATATGTTTTTGTCAAAAGCTTTTTTTTGTGAACTTTATT
>JAHBCN010017867.1:0-17737 GCA_019359885.1 Listronotus oregonensis
AGGGACTGCCTCGATTTTCTCCCGTTTCGAAAAATGGATTTGTTCGGTTTTACGCCAAGCGCCCATTTTCCAAAGTTTTTGCCACTTTTTCCATCTAAACGACAACAGTTCATTTATATAAGCTAGTTGACTTAAACTAAATTTCTACTTTTGTAATTTTTCTTCAGTACTTTTTCCTAATTTTGAACAAGTAAATATTAAAACTCTTAAGTTTACTGGCATTTACCCTTCAAACACATTTAAAATTCTCTATTTAATATTATTAGCTTATTATAAATCATTTTTACTAACCATAACCTCTGATTCTACTTCTGTATTTATAATAGTGGGAAAAATATGTTTTTCTTTAAACCCCTCTACGTCCTTATCCACTTCCTCCCAGGATAATTTCTCATGCATTCCATCAGACCCATATCGAAAGTTATCCCTTTTCATAGTGAAATAGTCTAGTACTAAACCTAAACCTGAAAACAATGAAAATATTTTTACAGTAACAATACTAAACTACAAAATCTGAGATGTTTTGAGTATCTAACTAAGAATTATATTTGATATTTAGAGGTTTATATTTGAGGTAAGGTTTTATTTTTTCTAGTAGATATTTTAGTTAAAAATAATTATCCTGTTGACTTTATAAAGAATTGTTTTCCTAAATATGAACAACCAGCTCTATGAGGCTAGCGGGGAT
This sequence comes from Listronotus oregonensis, assembly GCA_019359885.1. Lineage (NCBI taxonomy): Eukaryota > Metazoa > Arthropoda > Insecta > Coleoptera > Curculionidae > Listronotus > Listronotus oregonensis. Next base: position 689 of record JAHBCN010017867.1, read on the forward strand.
AAATTAGCAAAACTCAAAAAAAAAATCACTGGAATTTGTATCTAATTTGTTGCTCAAGCTGATTGTGAAAATCGAAATTACTGCTATATTGATATAAAATAGCAGGCATTTTTGATAAATCGTTAATTACCTGTCGACTGTATCCCCGATTTTGTTGCTAAAAAATGGAAATTTAAAAAAATGTTGGAAATTTTTTTTTTTTTAAATATGCTATCTTGAACTTCATTTTCAAAAATGCCTAGTAATATTTTGCAGCATTTTTTAAAACACTGCATAACATATCTACAATAAGTTAAAACATAAAATGTAAAACAAAGTCTACGACATACAAACATTACACTTCCTATAATATGCTTCTTTCTAATGTTTCTGCTTTATAACAAATCTATGGTTAAATAATTGCTGTTGTAATTACTAATTAACCCATCAATAAACGCGGTCATACCATAATTTGTTCTGTGGGTATTTACAGAGAAGAGATGCTCTATTTTTTCTAATAGAACATTGCAGTCAATTTAACAATTTTATGCAAAAAGAAAAAAGGCTCTTTTTTGCCTGCACTCCAGACTTGACATTCCTGCCACCAGCAATCTTGTTTTGTGCCAAAATTTTTTGATAGGGAAATCTGTATTTGTAGAGTAAGGTTTTGAATAAATGTTTCATGTTAGGTATATGTATTTTTACAGCCTAATAATTCTATATATCTATAAGCTAATTTTTTTAAACTTATTTTACACAACTTTGGTGTATGTTAGGTATTTAATAATATTCTTTATTTCAAATTATAATTAACAGGTTAACATAAAATGAAATGACGCCAATAAGCTAGCACTTTGGCTACCATTCCTTATCAAAAAAGTCTTTTGGGTATATGGTTCAGTCTCTAATAACACTTTTTTAATGTTTTTTTCCACTTTGACACACTATTAATAGACTTCATTGTATTTGTAAACCATTAAACAGCTTGATACACATATTATACTTAATGACTTTTTTCTGTAATAGTTAGTCGATGTCGGGGATATATCAAGTTATTTGCCCTCGTATTAGTTATATTTACAAAATTTATCTCTATTTTTAAAAAAAAACATCAGACACTCAAAGATATAAACAGCATATACTGTCAATACATTTAACTTTTTAAATATGCCTCTACAAGAGTCCAAGAAATTCATTTTATTAATTGTTCTTATTATTCTTTTTGAATAACAAAAACTCTCTTTAGCTCTGAGCTACTTCCCCAAAACAGTATTCCATATCTCAGTACAGATTCAAAGTTTGAATGGTATAGAATTTTTAATGTGTTTTAAAATTTATGTAGTTGGATACAACTTTTATCCCATATTCTATACTACTTAGTTTTAGACATAGACTGTTTATTTAGATTTTATTGTGTTAACGACCTAAATATAACTTTATACAATAAAGCATAATTTGACTTTGAATTTAAAAGAATCTGCAATAGTTTAAATAATTCATACCTACCTGGTGCCCTGGGTATATTTACTTTTTCCTCTGTTAAAGCTTTAGTTATAATTTCATTTGTAGCCATTCCTCTGGCGATTGCCAGAACCAAACCGACCATTTTTCTGATTTGGTGTAACATAAAGCTCTGTCCGTACACTTTTAAAACACAAAATTCTACTTCATTTCTTATAAAGGGTGCCTCACAAATAAAGGATCTTATAAAACGTTTAGCACTTGGATCATTGTGTTTTTTTTGATGTAAAATTGTGAAAATTCTTAGTTCCTTCATACATTTTTAAAGTTTCATTTATTTTTCCGAGTTTCTCATCACTGAGTCTAAATTTTTTCTGTTTGTCATATCGTTTTGATCGGCAAATGCTACAGTAGGTAATACATAAATGTATGTCCTTCCGTCACACTGTGATTTCGAATTAAATCCTTTTGTCACCCTTTACAAGTGAATACTTTTATAGTTTCAGGTAAAAACTCGTTTACTTTGCTTACTTGAGTTTTCACCAAGTTTCATAGAAACAACCTGTCTCGCCGCACTAACACCCTTATCTGTTCGGGCAGCCCGCTGAAATTGCATATTCTGAACTTGATTATAGCATTCTTCATTTATATATTTACATTCTAATAATGCTTTAAATAGATCTTCCTCAATTGTTTTAGTATTTGGGTCGTTGCATACCATAGTAGTCTACACCGAATATCCCATAAGAAGGACAAATTTTCTTCTTTTTATTTTATCTAGAGGAGCTTCTACAACCGACTCGTCGTGTTTTACAAGTTTGGTGTCGTCGGATCTAAACCTTCACCTTTATCGGTTCTTCTGTCTTCCGGGCGTTTTTTACTCCTTCCATCATAACGGGACTTTGGATTACTCATAATAGTATCACTAAAATTGGCTAAACTTTTTAAGGGAGAATTGTAACAAGAAAGGGTGTTTTTCGTTAAATTAGTTAACTTTTTCAAAATTAACCTCATTTGTATACAAATGTTTTTTGTATGTTTTCACATTATAGAAAAAGACCGTTATGAAACAGAATGTATATGAACTTTATTTATTTACTTATAATAAAAGCAACTTATTCGAAAACCATACTTTTTAAGAATATTTAGGTACTTGTTGTATTCTTCAAACTAGAACGAGGAAAATATAAATTGAGGTTATGGTTTATGGTTATGTTTTCTGTCAAACATTCAAAGGGAGCGGATATGTGTACGCCCAACGGGAGTTATTAAGAATAATATGTTGGTAATGCTAGCTCCAAGAAGGCGCTAACTCCAAAACGTTCAGACCTTCGAGCATATATGTACTATGGCAGCCTTACTGATTGACCGTGCGAATAGCTTGCGAGAGAGAAAGTACCATTAAGTCTAATTCCTTCTCTCTCGCTCTGCGTGCTGGTTGATCGGCAGGTATATACCACTCTTTTTTTTAGAAATATATATATATATATTTTTAAATAATTCTACTATTGATTTATCTTCTCTATCTATTGTTTTTAAAATATTTCTTTTGCTGTGAGTCAACCATAAAGTAAACTTCATTATCTCATTTGTTTTGAGAATTACAAAAAATACAAAATTTATTATATTTATAATATTATATATATATATATATATATATATATATATATATATATATATATATATATATATATATATATATATATATATATATATATATATATATATATATATATATATATATATATATATATATATATATATATATATATATATATATATATATATATAAATAAGGAGGAGGGAAGTCTTGGCCGACCAGTTAAACAACAAAGGTAATAAATTTCTTGGGTATCGGTCCAGGAGAGGGCTAATTAAAGTGAAACACTTCTTAGTTTAACGAGCTTTCGAAAATATTTATTTCCTTCTTCAGGTCTACAATATGGAAAAAACAATACAATAAAAAGCAAATCTTTCTCAATTTTAGGTATACTTACAACTAAATGCATTATTTAGAAGTTGGTAACATCAACAACAGCTGAATTTTACAATGTATAGAAACAGGATATTGTTAAGTTTTTTTAAAAATTCATATTAATGTTTCTTAGTTCTAAGCTGATACATTTTTAAAATATTATAATTGTTATTAAATGTAAGACTAGTACAGAATGGATGGATTTCTATACCACTTTATTCGTTTCAGGGTCTTTTTTAGTTTAACATGTATTTTTTTAAGTTTTTTATTTTTTGGAATGCGAGTATAAGGTCCGGGCATATCTAGGTTAAAGTTAAGATATTGTTAACTTAACTGGAAGATAGATTTACTTATGACTGAATGTGTATGTAATATGAAAATTGAAAATTAGTAATGGTAAAAAAATATTTTTAAACAGTAAATATGTAGTGTCTTAATGATCACGGAGCTCTTATCTCTCACATAAGAGCATGTGTGTATGTACGTGTATGTCTGTGTGAGTGTGTAGGTATACCCTTATCTGTCACCTAAGGGTAAGTGTTTGTGAGTGTGTGTGCATGTGTATGGGTATGTGTGTAAACCCTTATCTGTCACCTAAGGGTTAGTGTGTGTGTATGGGTGTATATGTTGGTGTATGTGCACCCCTTATCTGTCACCTAAGGGTTAGTGTTTGTATGTGTGTGTGTGTGTGTGTGTTGTGTGTGCACGTACGTGACCGAGAAAACACAAATTATAGATGTATGATGATGTTTTGTCTATTCCAGATTTTATGTTTTATTATTTACTTACAGCCCTTCGCCCATAGCATTACCATACACTTATCCTAGAGTTATATTTAGGTCCAGTGTAGCATAAAAGTGTTAACAATAGAGAAAAAAAAACATAAAAAAAGGGGGAAGGACCAGCCTACATTTTTAAGTGAGGTTCAACTGAACGTAAAGAGTGGTTACTTACAAAAGAAATGTTAGGTTATAAAAGGAATGTTAGGTTATAAAGAAGAGAAAACCAGAGAATAAAAAAACTACAGAATCAAAAATCAAAAGTATTAAAAAATTAATTATGTTACAGTTATTGTTAAAATGTTTTAGCTTGATGAAAAAGAACTATTGGAATCATTGTTTGTCTTTTGTTTTAGGTTAAAATTGAGTAAGTTAGAGTAAATGACACTTAGATTGTCAATGTCAGTTTTTATTGATGCTGTTAGAATGTTTTATATCTCTATCATCTCTAGAACACCTTTGTTATAATTCCCACACAAATTTGCTTTAAAATTAAAACATGATTAATGTGAGACATGCACAAGATTTTCCTAATCTACTCATTTTATGTTGTGATCACATATTAATATCAAACATGTCCTAAATTATAAATTTTCATGGTTGTACCTACAATATTCAAATAAATTTTTCTAAATCTAATGTCTTATCTCTTAGACCTATTATCTCCTCTATCAATGCTCCTAATAGTAAATTAGCTAGTTATATCACCGAAGTGTTAAAAATTCATTACTGTGACAGCAATGAATACTATATTAAAGCTCCTTTCAATTTGCTAATTTTGTAACGAGAAAAGGCTCCCGATGGCTACGTGTTGATTAGTCTTGATGTAGTGTCTTTATTTAGTAATATACCATATACATTAATACAAAAGCATGTCCAAACATTGGCCAGCTATTTCTCTACACACAGGACTCAGTCAGCAGGGCTTTCTGGAGGTTTTGAAATTCATTATGGAAACCACATATTTTAAATTCAATGGCATTTTTTATAAACAAATATTAGGTACCCCTATGGGGGCTACAATCTCTCCTATTGTCTCACAGTATGTCATGGATGATTTACTTGAAGTCTGTATACCTAAGTTATCTTTTCAAATTCCGTTCTTGAAGAAATACGTTGATGATATTATAACATCTGTACCAATAGATGGCATCAACGAGATTCTTGAAGTGTTCAATAGCTATAATGAACACATACAATTTACGGTGGAAAAAGAAAACAACAATAGTGTACCTTTTTTGGACACTAGAGTAATAAGACAAGCAAATAACCAGATCATTCTTGACTGGTATACTAAACCAACCAGCTCAGGCAGGTATATCAACTATTACTCGAGTCATACCACCAAAACAAAAATAAATCTAATATTAGCATTAAAAACCCGGATAATGAGAATCTCACATGCATCATTGGTACAGAATAACTTAAAAAAACTCTTTAACATTTTACTACTTAATTCTTTCCAAAAAATTATTAACAAAGCTTATTTTTAATACAGCAATAGTGATCACCCATGACAGTGATAATAACGGCATCACCCCGAAATAAGTGCATTTATTGAACATCCTCCTATTTTTTACTATTCTTTTCCGTATATAAAAAGTATAGCAACTAAAATAACCAGATTGTTTCATTCTGACAATTCAATAAAAATTGCATTTAAACACACTAAAACAATAGGAAAACTTTTTACTAAACTTAAAGACAAGGATGACAGTTTGAAAAAATCTAATGTAATATATAGTATTCCTTGCTCTGAGTGCGATGGCGTGTATATAGGACAAACGTCTAGAGTACTCAAAGATAGATTAACACAACATAAAAGTGATTGTAGATTAGGAAAAACTCTTGTGCATTGTCTCAACATTGTAATCAACTTGGACATATTTTTAATTTTAAAGAAACGAAAATTTTGTGTGTGGAGGCGAATTATAACAAAAGAGTGGTTCTAGAGATGATAGAGATATACAAACATTCTAACAGCATCAATAAAAAACTGACATTGACAATCTAAGTGTCATTTACTCTAACTTACTCAATTTTAACCTAAAACAAAAGACAAACAATGATTCCAATAGTTCTTTTTCATCAAGCTAAAACATTTTAACAATAACTGTCAACATAATTAATTTTTTAATACTTTTGATTTTTGATTCTGTAGTTTTTTTTATTCTCTGGTTTTCTCTTCTTTATAACCTAACATTCCTTTTATAACCTAACATTTCTTTTGTAAGTAACCACTCTTTACGTTCAGTTGAACCTCACTTAAAAATGTAGGCTGGTCCTTCCCCCTTTTTTTTATGTTTTTTTTTCTCTATTGTTAACACTTTTATGCTACACTGGACCTAAATATAACTCTAGGATAAGTGTATGGTAATGCTATGGGCGAAGGGCTGTAAGTAAATAATAAAACATAAAATCTGGAATAGACAAAACATCATCATACATCTATAATTTGTGTTTTCTCGGTCACGTACGTGCACACACACACACACACACACACACACACACACACACACACACACACACACACACACACACACAAACACTAACCCTTAGGTGACAGATAAGGGAGTGCACATACACCAACATATACACCCATACACACACACTAACCCTTAGGTGACAGATAAGGGTTTACACACATACCCATACACATGCACACACACTCACAAACACTTACCCTTAGGTGACAGATAAGGGTATACCTACACACTCACACAGACATACACGTACATACACACATGCTCTTATGTGAGAGATAAGAGCTCCGTGATCATTAAGACACTACATATTTACTGTTTAAAAATATTTTTTTACCATTACTAATTTTTCAATTTTACATATTACATACACATTCAGTCATAAGTAAATCTATCTTCCAGTTAAGTTAACAATATCTTAACTTTAACCTAGATATGCCCGGACCTTATACTCGCATTCCAAAAAATAAAAAACTTAAAAAATACATGTTAAACTAAAAAAGACCCTGAAACGAATAAAGTGGTATAGAAATCCATCCATTCTGTACTAGTCTTACATTTAAGAACAATTATAATATTTTAAAAATGTATCAGCTTAGAACTAAGAAACATTAATATGAATTTTTCAAAAACTTAACAATATCCTGTTTCTATACATTGTAAAATTCAGCTGTTGTTGATGTTACCAACTTCTAAATAATGCATTTAGTTGTAAGTATACCTAAAATTGAGAAAGATTTGCTTTTTATTGTATTGTTTTTTTTTCCATATTGTAGACCTGAAGAAGGAAATAAATATTTTCGAAAGCTCGTTAAACTAAGAAGTGTTTCACTTTAATTAGCCCTCTCCTGACCGATACCCAAGAAATTTATTACCTATATATATATATATATATATATATATATATATATATATATATATATATATATATATATATATATATATATATATATATATATATATATATATATATATATATATATTTATATATATATATATATATATATATATATATATATATATATATATATATATATATATATATATATATATATATATATATATATATTAATGGTATACCTAAACCTAGTAGTTTTTCTAATATTTTAATTTTTTCAGAAAAATATTAGGTTTTACTCTTATAAAAAATTGACAGTACCGCCATTGTTTCTGATGGTAAAATACTTGTAATATTTGATACAAACGTTTTATAGGGCCGATAAAAAATATATATGTGATTTATAAAAAAATATATATAAATTTATACGTTTCGACTAATTAACCTTAAAAATAGTTTGCAATTTATTTTGTTTTTTTTTTTATTTTTACCTACTTTTTTTTATTACATTAACGCTAGAAAATAAGTTGGCTATGGCAATTAAGCAAATAAAAAAAGTTTAATAAAAATTAAACACACAAGTAAGGGTTACGGAGCAAAGCTAATAGACGCATAACACCTAAACAATCTTTTCAATGCTCAATGGAACGTTTCAATGCTAGTGGTAGCGTTGAATATAAGAAACATCAAGCGGTAAATCGAAATGCTACCACTGAGGAAAACAAAATGGAGATTTTACTTTATGTTGAAAATGATCCCCAGATCAGTAGCCGTCAACTAGCTAACTTATGTGACACATCCCAATCTACCTCTAATCGGACTACGAGAAAATACAAATATTATTCTTTCCATATGGAACTTCAACAAGAACTTCTGGACCATGCTTTTGAGCAACGCGTAAACTTCTGTACCATCCTAAATGAAGCCGAAGAGGCCGATCAGATTTTTTGTCCAAAATAATATTTTCCGGTGAAGCTACTTTTCGCAGTAATGGAGCGGTTAACCGCCATAATGGGCACTATTATTCGATAGTAAATCTTTTCTGGGTACGAAAAGTTCAAAACCAAAACCATTCGTCGCTTAATGTATGGTGTGGAATCAAAAATCTTTAAGTTATTGATCCGTGAACCACTTATATATTTAATTTTTTTGTAAAATGAATTACCACAGCTTCTTAAAGAAGTGGATAACATTAAAAGAGAACAAAAATGTGGATTCAAAAGACGGAGCTCCTGCTCATTACCATCGAAAAGTTCGAGAATTCTTAAACCATCATTATTCACAAAAATGGTCGGTAGAAATGGATTCATTGGGTGTTTCAGTCGATCATGTGACTTAACACCTTTAGATTTGTTTTTGTGGGGCCACATTTAAGATCTTATTTATTTGAATTCCCCTACCGCATGGAAAAGATGGACAATAGGATAAGGGATGCCTGCAACACACTTAATAAAAGTTGTAGGATTTTGTCAAATCTATCGGATAAAATAAAAATATACAGGGTACGCCATTTAAAAAAGTCGAAATTTTTTAGGTTTAATTAGTCAAAATGTATAAATTTATTTTAAATCTCCTGTAGCATCTAACTTAAATTTCACCACATATATCTTTTTCGTTATTTCTATAAAGCGTTTGCATCAAATATGAGAATTTCACCGTCAGAAACAATGGCTGTACTGTGAACTTTTATAAGAGTAAAAACTCATATTTTTCGAAAAAAAATTAAATCATTAGAAAAACCACTAGGTTTAGGTATAAAACATTTTTAACAAAAAATGTATAGAATTTCATGTAGAATCTAAAAGTAATTTTAAAAATAGTGTGTTATATTAATGGAACGCCCTGTATATTTTGCCAAATTTTTACTTTTTATTCAATTATACATCAAAAATGTATATTACACTATACGTCAATTATTGCTGGTTTGTGAGGTAACGACCTATAATTGTAGTATTATCTGATTTATTCATGTAATAATTAAAAACAATTAAAGAATAAAAACAATTAACATAACATCCTATAGTAAATGTGGAAACTACTGACCGTTTTTTAGTACAATTTTCTGTTATAATTATTTTAAAATAATTCTTTTAGTGTCAGAGTGACCAATTTAGTTCCTTTATTAGTTACTTAATTATCTAAAAACCAGGAATAATTGACGTATACTGTATTTGACATTTTTGATGTAGAATTGAATGTGGAGTCAAAATTTGGCAAAATATACAGAGCGTTCCATTTAAAAAACGAACTTAATAATGAAAACAGTGTTTTTTTAAGACACATTGTATATTTACCAATACTGTTAATAAAATTAGTGTTACCAAACACATTTTTTATCTTAAGTTCTTTTCCGTATCATGTACAGGGGTAGAGATATTTAATGTATAAATAGGGTTGGGACACCATGTATAGCACGTTTATATATTTTTGTATAAGATATATATTTTTTAAATCTAATTTTTAGTTATGACGATAAATCAAAAAGATACTACTATTATAATCAAATAACGAAGAAGACGCAATGGGAACATCCTCTAGACGAAATCTATCGAAATTTGGTAAAAAAAGCCAGAACAGAAAGTCAGTCCTTATCTATTAACGAACCTACGGAAGACGCCACCTACGCAAAAGATGAAGAGTTAAAAAGTTTTGAAGAAAGTGTTCCTGGTCATCTGCAAAAATTACAACCATTATCGTTAGGTGCTAGAAAACGAGACATCAGGTTATCTCCATTGAAGATTAGTCCTGCACATAGCCCGAAACACGAATCTAAATTACTCAAGCAAAGATCAGAGGATATTCTTATAGGAAATAATAAATTAATTCATAAATTTAGCAGTTTTGACGAGGAAAATAAGGATATGGGAGTGTTTGACAAGCATCCAGAGCTTTGGGAAAAAACTGGAGCTTAAGGTAAGTTTTTGTGCGACCGGGCGTTGAATACAATTTTTCGTTCCTACTTAAGGACGTAAAATTGCACTTTAACGCCCAATTGTCTAGAAAGTTGCCTCCACTCGATTTTGACCTAATTTGGTATACGGTTTTTTTTGGGGAGCGGATCACGAATCCAAAAATATTTTTTTTGGCAAACTTTAGTTTAAGATATTTATCATCAAAGTTGAAAATCAAACTAACCTCATTTTCACTTTATTCCTCCCCATTTTTGCACACAATTTATGATTTTTACACTAAATTGGCACATACTATTTTATAAACACCTTTTAAAAACCATTTTTTATGTTTTTTGTATACCTTTTTTCCATTAAATTGCGAAGCTTCACTTTCAAGCGGGGTGGCCATGTTTGCTGAAGTATTTCCTAGTGTATACATGGTTGCGGCGTTTGATTGTGAAGGTTGCAATTAAATGGTAAAAACGTAAAAAATAAAATATACACAGGTTTTTGAAAAGGTGTAATATCGTGTGGCAATTTAGTGTAAAAATCAAGAGTCTGTGCAAAAAGAATAAGGAATAGTGTAAATAAGGTTAGTTTGATTTTCAACTTTGATGAATTAATATCTTGAAAACGAAACGTTGCCGGAAAAAAATATTTTGAGATTCGTAATCAGCGCCCCAAAAAACCCCCATGTAACAAATTTGGCCAAAAACACCCGCATTTATAAATTTATAAAACAATAATTAAATGAAATAAGGCGCCTTAATTTTTGGTAAAACAACAACAACAACAAAGAACACTGATTACAATTTAAAACGTTAAAAACTGGTAAATTTCCTACTGCCTATTCTTTTTGATACGTAATATAAATCTCTCTAGTGGTAACATTAGAATTGCTGGAAATGTCTGTGGGGCTGGAACTTACAATTTTTTTGGCTATATTAATTTTTTTACACGGAATCTCGGCCAACGTCGGGGAGCGCCAACCTCCATGGCGCTTAACAGTCAATAAATCGCCTTCAGCGTCAGCTATCTCATAAAATCACCGTATGCCCTTTCATAAATTAGTCTTGACTTTTCTGGCAACAACCGTTAGCAAACTTTATCTGCAGCTTCTTCTATTTCTGGATTATTTCGGCTCAAACCTTAAAGTTAAAAACTAACCAGAACTTTCAGGCGTAAAAGTGCTATTTTACAGCCTTGGTACAAAAATAACTATTGTTTTACTTAAATTTTCTCAGATTTTTAACCTCGTTACTGGGTATTTCCATAGAACACATAACTTTGTCCTGTCTCTCCATCCTTTTGTCCCATTTTCATGGCAACATCTGATTTAAGGTAGTTGTATCGCGACAGTCGTAGCAAAAAACAGTATACAGTACAGTCGGCAAGGGCGTAGCAAGAATTGTATATAAGGGGGACAGACAAAGAAAATCCTAGATTATATTGTTTGTTTTGATCGTTGTTTTTACCATATGAGTTTCACATAAGCAGTGGATTAGATAGTAATTAACAAAATATATAAAAATCAGGGGTCTGGTGTCGTTTAGCTCCATTCGATTTGAAAAAAATAAATATTACAGATAAAAAGAACACATTTTGTTTAGTAGATTTCAATAAGAAAAAATCCAAAAAATGCATTTTTGCAGAGAAAAATAAAATTAAAAGTTGAAAAAACACTATGCTTTTAGGTTAAGTAAAAGGCCAGAATTTGAGACGTTGTCGGATAAAAAAAGGATTTAAATTTAGCTTTTAAGCATTATGGATTAAATAAAAAGACACAAATTATAAAAAAAAATATTTTTTTAAATAAGGTGAATATCTGGAAGTGATATTCATCCTATTTTTGCCTATAAAAAATCAAAAAAATTAAGATATCAAACTATTTTTTTCATTTTGTTCGACCTCGCATTTATAATAAAGAAAATTTATAATTAAACGAGGATAACCTAACGACAACTAACCAGGACTAGGTAATAGTTTGGAAGTTGTTGTTTGTTAGTTCTGGTTAGTTTTTTTTATAAAAAAAACTTAATTTCTGGTAAATGGAAAAAAAACCTTTAATAATAACAAATTATTAGAAAACATCCGGCAACATTGCTTATTCAAGGAGGGAATTGTAAACAAACCAACATCGTATCATCTCTTCTTGTAGGTATTCTTTCTCACTTTTTTCACGTTAGTCGCCATATTACTTTAGTATATTTTATATGGGAAAAGAAATTATTTTATTTTGTGATAATGTGAGTGAAAATTAATTTTTCAGACCTTGTGTGTTTTATTATGGTGTAACAAATAAGTGAAAATATTCCTGTTTAAAAATGGAGCTAAAGTTCAGCGAAGTCAAAAATCAGAAATAGCTTGAATGAATGCGAGCGGCGACCGATGAAGGCGCACAACATTGGCTGATCAGTTGCCTCCCCTCTCACCCCGCATCCCGCCCACCTGCTCCGCTCCCATGTCTATTTTGCGTAGTGTTCTTTACTACTTTTTAAAGTTCTTTTGAGTTTTCACAAAGCGTTTTATTCATTTTTCTATAACAAAAGAAACTACGCTAGCCTTGTCGTTATAAGTGACATTTTTTAGAGTAAGAAATGATGTAAACAAAAATTATATTAGAGATCAAATCACGTATAGTTGGATTTCACAAGCCAGCTTTTAAGCCTGTTAGTTTCTTAGGTCTTATAAGAAGCGTCAAGTTATGAAGCTCGTCAGAATTACAGTTTACCAGCGAACGACCGCTCTTCTAAGGGGGGCAGCTGCCCCTCCCTGCCCGTACCTCGCTACGCCCATGACAGTCGGTCAGCAGTAAAACATTTAGTAATCTGTGGATTCTGTGGTCAGCAGTCGCATAGTGGGACGAAGCGTCACTGTGCCACCCAAATTACTCTACACTCATAAAGTTCAACCGTTAAAGCTCTTTTAATGCTCGTCCTGAACTTGCCTTTCAATTTCTCCTTTTTAATTTTTGATTTGGGTTTTATTTTCCGGAAATTAATGAAAAAAGGAATTTTCGGCGCAAAAATGATCAAGATTAGATTTTGGCAAAATCTGCCTCTTGATAAACGCCAAAAACTGCCTGATAATAAGGTGCAACTTTTTTGTGATCCCCACAGACGGCCATAATCTTCCGAAATTTTTTTACGCAAAGGGACTTTTTTACTCATAAAACGTGCAGGAAAAATATGATTCAATAAAAATTGTTCAAAATCATTTGAGGAATGCAGATAAAGAACAATTTTGAGACTTACGCAAAAATTGTATAACTTTTCTAGATTTCGGCAGACATGATCTTTTAGTATTTATTAAAATGAAAATCCGAAAGACTTTAATCTATTTTTTTCCAAAGCTGAAATATTTTTTCGGTAAAATATTTGTCAATTATTTATTGATAAATACCCGTTATGTCAAAAATGGCCGCTTTTACAGGGATTTTTGCACAAAAGTATTCAGTGCCATTTAGGAATATGGGTGTTTTTTTTCAAAATTTTACCTTGTTTTTCCTATTCGGCCACTTTTGCAGAGGTCCGTGAATGTATCCAAAAGTTCTGAAAAAGATTATCCATATTTCTTAAATGATTCTAAATAATTTTTGATAAATCATTTTTTTTGCACTGCATCGTTACTCATAGGCCCACAAATTTTTGCTCTGACTGTACTAACTGCTCGTTTGTAAAATCTGACAACTATATTTTCCAAAGAAAATCAGTAAATTCTGACGCATGCGCTGTATACTTTATATGCGGATTAAATACATGCGTTGTTGCCAGATTGTTTTTAGTGTATTTCTTCAACGAGTTTAATGGGATCAATTAATCATTATTTATTAATTAATATCTCAAACTGTATTGTAACAATCAATGAGACTAATTTTTAAAAATCCTTAATTGTTGTTTCATATTAATTTAGTTCTTCGTGAACATCGTAACAAAAGTTTGAGAGTTAAAATTATATATGTAAATAACATTTCGTCATTCCGTATAGTACAATGGATAATAGCCTCAAAAACACACTATCTCTGCAATTAATTTTTTTCGGAACTATATTGTTCATAAATTTCATTATACACTAATTGATGCAGAATTATTTAAATAATAACCGGTATAAATTTTAAAAATCCTAAGAGTGCCTCTCGTGATACAACTTGGAACCCTAAAGATTTTCTGTCCCTTTAATAATGAAGATATTTAAAGGTTACAGGTGGTGGTGCAATGTTTCTTAAGTCTAATACACGGAAGAATGAAATAGTCGCGAGTCCTGGTCCAAAAACTGAGGGATTGGATTTACCCAGAAGTATATTAAGAGATAGAAGTATCGAACATTCAAGAAGTATGGATTTTGACAAGGTTGGTAAATATTAAGATAGTTTACTCGTAAAACGACTTTTCTTAAGAATTAAATAAAATTGAAAGACATGGTTAATAAAAATGTATTTTATCGAATTAAAAAAAACCTTTTTTTAATCGTATGTGAAACGAGATATTAACAATTAAATTTTGCATAATTAACATTTTCGATATATGTCATGTATGAGAGCCATGCATACATTTCGTAATATTTCGAAAACGGTTCTTACGATATTTTTTAAGAACTAATGCAATATAAATCGAAGTATAAGAACATTTTAAAGAAGCCTAAATTTTTTGATCGTTTTGTTAAAAAGATATTGATTTTTGAAAGTTTACATAGGTCTGTTTATTATTAAGAAATAGTGTACAGGCTCTCCAAAATTTGATTCTCATCATTGGGATCTCGAAAACTTGAAGAGATACGACGTCGATTAAGCGGTGGCTAAGTTGCGCAATTTAATGCCGATCAAAATGCCAACTTAAAAGTTTAAAATTTTAAATACTTTCGAAGACATTTGGAAAAAAACGAATATTCGCAATTTCATTTTTATTTTTTATGAACTTAAATAGATACCCAACAAGCAATAATCGAGATCGAGATTTTATTATGTACCTGGAGCCGAGAGGGTTTTTACATGTATCATAGGCCCCACGCCGAGGCTTTGGGGGCTGATAGACAACGTTATTCCCCACATTGACTTCCCTGTATGGCATCCCTAAAGTGTAGCTTTTAGGAGGGGTGAATTTTTAAACGTGTAAGTAATATCCATGCCCTTGGATCATAGGCCCCACTTTGATTATTGATTTATGTCGTCAAGAAGGTCGCCAAAGTCCGCGAACCCAATATGCCGTACCAATATGGCGTCACTTAAGGTCCGCCATAATGACCGAAAAGTGTAATTTTTCCACTGTAGACATGGAACATGGGCCCCGCGTGTTGTTTCGTGATCTTTGTTAACAATAAACTGTAGAACAAAGAATTCAAAACGCCATACCTCTGGGGCGTCGCCAAGTGACCGCCATAATGGGGTGTTCATTGCTAAATGACATGTTTGCCCCATTATGGCGGTCACCTCTCGGCTCCAGGTCTATTATTCTTAATCGTAATAACGTACTTTTTCGGAAATTATTTTTCTAGTGTTTAATTTGTATTTGCACAAAAGTATAAGAAATATAAAAAAATTTGATGGTTAAAACGCATTCTTATTTTTTTTATTTACAATATTCCGATATTTCGAGACACGTTCAGAAATTCCCAATATTTCCGTTTCCTGAAATATTTCTATTTACAACACCAGTCATGAGTGAACTACCTTAAATAATAACTTTACCATTTCGCTTTTTATGCATTTCTGTAACAAATAAACTTCATACAGGTCTCGTTAAATGACAAATCCGACAAGGATGACGATGACAAGAAGAGCGTGAGATTTAATTTAGACAATAATACCACTGACGTAGGCATTACGTTCTCCGATAAGAGTTCAAGCGAAGATGACATGAATATTAGTGATAAGCAATCGGAAGCAGCCAATTCAAAGTGCCACTAATTAAAGTAGATTTTCGGTGACGGCAGTGTCCGAAACAGGGTCAAATTTAAAACTTATTAAAGTCCCGACTGACTTCGTCAAGCCTAAACTGACAATAAATAGAGGTAGGTAATAGTCTTTCTTCATTAAAAACTTTTTTTTAACTTGCAATGTTTTTTTTATGTACCTACGTCACTCAATAAGTCCCCGGTCTGACATATAGATGGCACCATTGTTGACATACCCATATGATTTTTAGATAGTACTAACCTTCAAACGATACCTGTTAAAATTTCATGACAATATGACTTTAGCTCTCAAGTAACAGTGGTTTTAGTACAACACCTATTGTTATTTTTAAGACAATGGATAAAAAAAAATTTCGTGTGTTAATTAAACATTGTTATTTTATGGAAAAAAGACCGTTGTTGTTTCGAAAACATAAAAAAGTCCACAAAATGGTTTTGGTCGATCGTATATTGAAGTTGCATGAGCTGATACCCTAAAAAAATCAGAAGTTAGTGTATCTATAATTTTACACGAAATTTGGACATGCGTATGTGTCTTTGAAATGGGTCCCGCGTTTGCTTACACCGGACCAGAAACAACAACGCAACAAGCGAGATAAAAAGGTTTTCTTATGTCGATGTGGGCAACAGACGGATGAAATATGCATCTATTACTACATACCTGAATCAAAAGATAGTCAGCTGAGTGCACAGCAACCGGTTAAAGTCGTTCTAAGCGACCAAAACCAAAAGT
>JAHBCN010017868.1:0-17814 GCA_019359885.1 Listronotus oregonensis
TTTTTTAATCAATCACATTATTTTGCAAATAATATTTTAATAGATTGTTAATTAATTTTTCGTCCAAAAAATAAACTTTATTAATGAAGAAACACCAAATGTGATATATTTTTATAACGAAAACGATTAAAAAAGGGTAAAAACTTCAGAAATATATCTGAATATGTGTCCCGAAAGACGACGGTTTTTGAAGAAAGAAAGCTTGCTAAGTTTGTTTTGTTCAAAACAACTAAAACAAAAATAGGATAGCAGAATAGATGAGAAATTTAAAGAAAATTTAGTGAATAAAGTGCTAAATTGCTGCTAAAAAGTAAATATTTTGCAGATAATTAGAACAAACAAAAAAACGACTTATCTAAAGTTAGTTTTTTTGGATATTTTCGTAAATACTTGGAATCCTAAAACTTTTCAATTGGCATATTTTAAACCAAATAAATGCTCAATTTTACCCCAACTCTACTATTTACATAGCACGTATAATTTTTGACATCAAATGATAAAAGTAAAATTTGAAACACCTGGTATACTGGCTAACTTAATGCAATAGACTAACTTAAGAACACGTTTAAAGTAAGAGCTACAGGGGTTTAGGTTTAACAAGAATAGTTAATTTGCACCCGCATAATTGAAAAATACCAATGATATATTACGTAGTAATACAATTAATAATTTTATTTGTAAATCTTCAATAAATTAAATAGTAACTTTATAAATTAGAATATTTGTAGCATAAAATAACCTACTGATCAGTAATAGCCAAAGTAACCCAATTTATGATAGTTTTAAAATATTTTATAAAAAAAAATCATTGGCTTGTTGCCAAAGCTTTACACCGTTCGTTTTAATTAATGATTTATCTCTTCTTCCTATTTGCGTAAATTTATATTTAAATTTATGGTATGCAGTACAAATTATAAATTTATTTGATTTTACAAAAAATAACGGTTTTTTATTTAAAGTTAAAACATAATGTTTATATCCATTATCGGCACGTTTATATTGTCACTAACAGGTGTATAAATAAAGCTGTCATATAAAGTAAATTTTTAGATTCAATACTACGAGTTTCCAGTATACATGGTGGCGAGATATGAAAGAAGCACTTAAACAACTCATATTTAAAGTGAGCAAAATAAGAGTTATAGGCCTTTTGCAAATATTTTTTATCGGCTTTAAATACCCTTTATACCTAAATCATCCTGTGACCAGATATTTTTTTATAAGAAAACTTTATAACAGAGCTATGGGCATTTTAAATTTAAAAATAAAAACCCCGCACCAAAATAACATCTGAATATTTAAATGTCGCTTGACGTCAAATGCAGAAAACCTCATCACAAGACAAATGATGAGTTTTACTATACCAATGGTTCAAAAAACGGTAGATAATAAATTATTTTTATTAAATGATAGAGAAATTTATCCTCTTTTAAAATATATAAAAATTGATGTACCATTACATTTGTTTTTTTTTTTTTTTTGAAAATAACTCAAAAATTTGAGACCATTTCATTAACGCCATCAAGACAGCAAAAGTCAAAAATTCAAAACCAAATAAGGTTTTTTGGTGCAAATTATGCTTTTTCATATGGTAAGTTTGCAAAATCGGTCAAAAGAAACGGGAGAAATCTTGGTTTTTTAAAAAAAAACTTCCCCACCGCTTTATTTTGATAGATAGAATAAAACGTTTTAAAAAAAAAATGGGGGGAAATGGTCAGTAAAGGAAAATGATATCATCGATACCCCTTCATTGGACAAAATTCTAAAAAATCCCATTTTTCTATTGGGGTTTGGTTGTTACGCCCTCTAGCGGACGTTTGACAAACTCGAAAAAAATTTCCCCAGAATTTCTCTTGGCGACTTTTATTATTTTTTTTTTCTCAAATCTATACGACCAATATCTTATGAGATATGGCCGCTCGCTACCCTTAACTGATCACCCTGTACAATATGGGGGTTTTTCAAAAATGCACATTTTTGTATTTCACCCTGTATGTTACCGGTATCTTTTAAAATATTACAACCCCGGATTATTATTAGGCAAACAATACCGCAACTTTTCTTCCATTTAACCGACCTTGTATCTCTAACGATTTCCAATATCCCCATGTACATCATCTTATTTTAGATACACTGTATAGATTTTTAAATTTTGTTCTGGTCAATAATAATATTCAGATTGGTTTTAATGTACTTTAACCACTTTTTGTTGTGGTTAGTTGTGGTTAGTTTTTGGGCATTCCTTATTTCTGTTCCCATTCATACGCATTAAGAAAAAAAAACAAAATTATATGAATAAATATACATGCTAATCTTTCTAGACAAGAGATATATAATCTATAATCTGTTAGTTTTGATGTTAAACGGACGCCAGTACAAGTTACACAAGATATTAGTTTATAGATTATATCCAAGGTCTTCTACTACCTTTGGATAGGTAGAAAAAGGTCCGATATATGCATTCAGAATCGCTGATTAAAGATATGTAACTAATATGTACTGTTCTAGCTGTTAGACCACCTGAAACTTAACCCAAAACTTTAAACGCGGTTTTCTCAAAACTACTTTTTTCGAAACGGTGGGCATGATATCTCAGGTTCTACTCGACCGATTTTCTTTTAAAATTTTATACAAAAATTCCATACAGTAAAGCGCACCGTACTGCGAACATAGGAGGTTGGAGATTTTGGGGGAACCCATTTTTAAAAAACCAATAATTTTTTTTTGCATTTCAATTTTGTCTCGTTTCCTTAGTTTTATTTTTGGTTGGGACTGGTAATGCGGTGATAAATTCGGAAGAATTATCTGCCCAGTTTAGTTGTGTACTACGTTTTTATTTTCAGTTAGAGGATGCAGTGTTTGTAGGCAAGAACAAGAGCCTAGCTAGCGTCAACCGACTTCGATCTGTTTTTTTTTTAAAAACCCTAAATTTAAAATTAGTTTTTTACAGACCGCAACGTTTTCTGCTCTTAAAACCAAACAGTTTTTCCTAATAAAATAAAATAATTTTTTCAATAAATAATGAAACGTAGAAGATATTCTTAAGAAAACAATTTAATGTGCATTCATAAAATATAAAAAAACTCTTCAAGTTATCAAAGATGCCAAATAAACCACCTTTTGAGCCAAAAATTTTCCCAAAATTGTCATAAAAACGCCTTCTGATATTTGTAGAATGTTAAGGGTAATAATCCTAAAAGAATTCTCAATTTGTAATTGTAATTTTTGTAGATTAATAGCCCATTCTCCTGGAAACCATAAATTTCTGATTTTACCTGACCCCAGAGAAAAAAAAGTTGGGTGAGACCATGAAGTGGAAATGTGATTTATCAGTAAAAACAATGTTTTTATAAATGCATTGTTATTTTTCATTTCCATTACAGTTTTAAAAATTGTATTTTTTAAAATGAAACAGGGTTAATTTGTGGGTTTTTCTTATTTGAGGGGGGGGATAAATTTTTTTAGCACTCTTCCCACTGATCTTTTGCACAAACAACCTGTTCTGCAATTGTATTAATGGAAACTGTAGGATTTTTAAAACACTTGTCACTACCTTAATTTCTTTCATTTCCTTTCCTGGTTTTTTTTTTCTGGGGCACTATCATGTTTATGTTTTCTTGGAGTTAAAAAAACCAAATGTCAGAAAGTTTTTAATGACTCTAAATAGTGGAAATCGTGGGACGGCTTAGTTATAAATAAATTAATAAATAATTCCCCAATTCCCCTAACAGGATTTCCCCCCGGTGATACCATTCAAATAACTTTTGGTCGTAAATATTCGACACTGTACAACTATTGCTGTCGGGCGTTCGATACTAAAGAATTATTTCAGAAATAAACGTATTGAATTGTTTGCTGGAAGATTATTGATCGATAAGCAATGCGTGCGGCGTTTTTAGGTACATCCAAAATCGTCCAAGATTGTCCTATGTTCGCAGTACTCTGCGCTTTACTGTATATTATAGTATTGCATTACAAAGAGATTTTTTTATTTTTTTATATTTTTAAAAAAATTTAGGGCGAAAAAACAGTAAAAAACCTAACTCATTTTTCAAATCGTCGGCATTATGCGATTTTTCTTTCTAAAAACTTCTCGTGGTACTGTTAACTTCATGCTTCTTATAGAATTTAGACAAAAAAAATCAAATCACTGGAAGGACTAAAATCCTGGTGTGCAGGATTTTAGTCCTTTTATGCGTCCCCCATTTAGCCGGCCTACAGTTTTCTGAATTTTGATTTTTATTATTATTATAAATGTTATGCTCTTAAAATCTTAAGAAATATCTAGTAAAAAATAGGTAGTAAAAATAGTAATTGTTTTTTTATAGCGTCCGAAAAAACACCCAAAATTCGGGCGTCTAAACCAGAATATAACAAAACCATCCAGGCTTTTAAGATAAGCTTCAGAAAGCAGTCTTAAGAAAATAAAAGAGAAAGGAAAAAAATAAACTCAGGCGTTCTGTAATAAAAGAAAGACCTGTTATTAGATATGCCCAGAATGGCTTCTAAAGAATGTATTTAATGTTTTGAGAAATATAACTTTATTAAATAATTAAAACGTTTTGTGAAATTCAGAAACTTAGTTATTATATAAACATATTTTTTATTACCTGCAAAGCATGACTTATTTTAAACTACAAGATCACAGATTCACTTTTTACTTTTAGTCTAGCAAATTAGTTTATTCTGGGTTTCTAAAATGACCAAAACACAAGGGTTTTGCGGCTTTTATAACCTCAGTTACCGGAAGTAAGAGAACAGATATAACGGAAATATTACGTAAATCAATTTGATATCCGAATAAATCAAAATACACTTTATACAAAATTCACTACAATAAACAAGTTTTTAAAATATAATTTGTTATATATTAAAGTACTACTATAATTTAATTATAGATTATTTTAAAACCAAAAACAAACAATAAATTATTATATTAACTTTCAAGTTTAAACTGAAGTTATCACGCTATAGATACGATTTTGTAGAAGTAAAGCTTAAAAAGTAAAAATACCGCTTAAATTATTACTTTACCTTATTTAACCAAAACAATTATTTTCTAATTTACAATAAATTATTACCAAAATTAAAATACATAGTATTTTACAAATTTTAGAATATTTAATTATTAATGTCATTTATTAAGAGAATAGTTTTAACCAATTTTAATTTCACAATTAATTATACAACGGTATAATATCAACCATACTTTGTATGACACGCCATATATTTATCTGAAATGAAATTGTGAAGATTTGACATAATGGAAACTATTCAAACAGCTAGCTATAATAAACTAGTACCCTTTAGTTCATGTTAATAAGACCTAAAGTACAAAGTGTTAATAATTTGTATCAGTTTCATTTTAGCGATCTTCGCGAATCCTTCAAGCGAGAAAAATTTATCACGATTCCGACGTGGGAACCGCTTAAAATGCCCCCAAAGTCTCAAAATGAGTTTTTGCGAATTTTGATTTGGCCAAAAATATGCGAATTATAGAATTTTTGTCCAGACAAAAATTGAAGATCACCTCCAAATCTACAAAAATGGTCCTTACTATTTTTTTCGCAACACCAATATTTTTCGCAAAAACGGTCCTCGAAAAATCCATAACTTTCCACACTGGATAGATGTGGCTAAACGGCTAAAAAATGTAGATGGGCAAAACAATTTTTTATCAAAACGGAAGAAAGATGGTGAAGAAAATTTTCTGGGATCATTGAACACTTGCTAATGTCTCATTATAAAAAAGAAATGTTAATAACAAACCATTTTTTGTATCAATAAATTAATGAGATACTCTCAAAATATTGTGAAAAAAAACTTGACTACTTTTTTTAATATTCTAGAAAAATCAGAATAAACCCAAAATCATATGCAATGATAGGTACGGGTTTTCCCATTCCGATGAACTTTGAATGATTAAAAAATGTACTTTAATGCCCAAGTAATGGAACAATTCGCCCACCCGCTTATAAGTGAAACCATGAAGATAACGGCATTCTCGCGATAAAGCGGCAGCTGAAATGAAGGGACTTTTGGGTCCCGTTATCTCGAAAACTATTGATTTTTCGATAAAAAAATTTAGGGACCATTTTTGTAGATTACCAGGCGATCTTCATTTTTTGTCTTAACAAAAATTTTTCAATTCCATATTTTGGCAGATATTAGCGGAAAACATTTTTCGGGATTAAAGGGGCCATTTTCAGCCCTTTCCCACCTATTAATGTTGATAAACTTTTTTTCACTCGAAAGCATCCTCGAACACCTAAGAATTGCTCCACAAGGAAAAACTATACAAATTTATTTACAGCTTTGTCCCTTTAGTTACTGGACTAATTGGTTTACTTGAAATGTAGAAGAAATGACATAATTGTGAAGCATTGGCTCATGTTTGTACATTATACTCTAACGGACAAAAAGGAACGTTACAATAAAGCCGAAAGCACTGAATGAAATAAATAGGATAAAATATGCCGATTTATTTATGAACCAACCTTTGAGACTTCCTCGGTAATTTGTTTTATCAATACCTATAAATAAAATGATCAAAAAACACATTAAGGATCGTAGAATAGGAGTTCACTTATTTTATTTTGTTTGTTTTCTGTTTTTTGTATAAGAAAATTTATATCTTTTACTCGTTTTATTTTATTAATACTTGTTTTTGCCGTTCTTATTTATTTTGTTTAAATAAATGATTAAATTTTTGCAATAGGTTAAAAAGTTTGAAAAGTAATATTAATTTTTAATTTTAAACATGCATTTTAGCTTTTTAACATTAACTAAATATAACACGTATATCGTAATATGGAAAATGGTGCATACGTTTAAATATTCATACGTCATTTCATGTGTATTTATTGAACCTTTAAAATAAATTGACCAAAGCAGCAAAACAAGCTTTAGGGAAATATTTAGTGTCTATAAATGCATTATGTTTAATGTAATTACTTGAAATCGTGGAATGGCTGTTATTTATAGTTTGTCATTATAGTAGGTGGTTGCAATATTTCTCCGATTAGACAGGAATTTTGTATTTAATTTATTTTTGTTTTTATACGGAACAATATTGGTAAAAAATATCGTGTTTTTAAGTTCAATAAAATATTTCTAACGATTATTATGAAGTGAATAAACTTTATTTAAAATAACAAAAATGTATGAAATATACCTGTGTAAAGTCACTGAAGAAATGGGTACCGTTTTTCTCTTTAATGACCTTACAAATTGATGCATTGGCCACTTCAATCAATACAATTAAAACTGTAGAGTATTTGAGTACGTTTTATATTTTAACAAGAATTTAAGATTTATACTTCGACATTATAGTTTCTGCGACCTTAGTCATTTTATCTTTATTAGTCAATTAAAAACTGGGCTTAAGAACATTTTATAAGAGTTATCCTAAGTCATAATTATTATATAAAAATATTAACCCTGCAATAGTTTTGTAATAAAATTTGCTTAATACTTCCATAAATTGACCTTGGATGTAACAAATGTCTACAGTTTTAATAATTACATAAATGTCAATTTTTTTAAATTATTATATCCATTGTTTTTTTAAAGAGATAAATGTTTTTTTTCTTTAAAATACAGTTTTCTAAAGAATTAATTGTTGATGTAGTATTCCTACAAATGACAAAAATTGCTTATTAGTTACCAGATTTTGGCCTAAAAGATATCCTAATAAAAGAGAGTCCAAAAGATATGATAAAAATTATTTATTCGTTTTGTAGAATTTGAAAATATGTTATATATAAAAAAAACAAAAAGTTTATATACAAAAAAAATTGTTTAATATGCTGCTAAAGGTAATTTAAAAATTTTCCTATTTTCCTGAAAGTGTAGATATAAACCGGGGTAGAGTTTAATAAATTGCATAAAATATAAGAGTACTACAGTTACTTATTGGGAGTAGATATTATAGAACCAAGATTTGAAAAATATGAAAGATTAATAAAATATAAAAGATTCTGCAACACCTATTTTTTTTCAACTAAAGGTTACGTTTCATAAAGATTGTAACGTAAACGTACATAATGCAATATTATTATGCCACGTCTAACCTATATATTATGATAACAAATAGGCATCGAAATGTTTTAATGTCTAGAGTTTATACAAAACGATTTACCACGAATAATCAATGACTAATATGTAAAAGATAATGTGGTATTTGTATGATAATTGATCTGTTATTTATATCGCTGCATTCCACAAGCATTTAAATACCGAATTGCTCAATGGATGGGTAGAAAGTATTGTCCGACTGAAGGTTTGGTTTCGGCCACATTTTGCCAAAATGGAACCGACGGCCATGGATTCAGCTTTGGCCAAAAAAGCCGAAAATTTGGACGAAAACAAACGCCGAAAACGAATACTGAAATTGCATTTCACAATGATATAATAAAAATATTTTTTATAGAACATCTTACTTAAAACAAAATATTATTTAGGTTTCCAAATAAAAATGGATGTTCTCTGTCATTTTAGTGATATGAACATCCCATTATAATAAGTGACATATTTTTACAACGATGTAATGCATTTTATTTATAATCCATTAACAATTATTATTAGCACTCATTAATATATAAAACGAAGTAAAAGATAGTTTACATAGGTAATTTTATACTTTTAGTCACTTCTTAACTAATATTCAGAAGTTTATCAAAGTCTTTAACTTTGGCTTCGGCTGGCAAAATGAAGTCTCATTTAAAAATAGACTTTATAGATGTCTTGCTTTTTAAACAGCAACCAAATTCCTTTAAAAACATTTTTAAAATATGCATTTTTAGGAACCGTACATCCTTTGTCCAAATATTTATTTTTTTATCTTTAATAACCACAGAGATATTTTACTTTATCGAATCGGAAACACACTCTGTATTTTATGCAGTTGATAGTTATATTTTTCCATTCTAAGTATGAATTTATTATAACTCTTATAATCTAATAACATTATAATTGTCACCCAACCATTCGTACCAAATTTGGTTCTTAATATGGCATATTTACGTAATGTTGAGCCCCTTAGACATTTTTTACGCTTATGATTCACACAATCCCTTGAAATTAAGTATCCCTTTTATAGGTAGTAGACTTTTATTCTAAATTTGTTAGCCATGTTCTTATTATACCATTTTATTATTATTTTGGACCCCCAAAATATTCCACTTTCGTACTTTTATGACTAAGCAACACCGTAAATATCAAAATGTTCACACAACAATACGTTAGAATTAAACCTTGTTTAGTGTAGCCCTGTTTTAAAATACGCTCTTAAATTTTCATTACCCTAAATATCTTGTCAATATATGGCAAATATTCAATTTGGTTTAATTGGCATATAGTCTAGTAAATGAAGGGACAAAGCTGTAAATAAATCTGTACAGTTTTCCTTTGTGGTGCAATTCTTAGGTCTTCGGGATGCTTTCGAGCGAATAAAAGTTTATTAATATATTAACAGGTGGGAAAGGGGAAAGGGCTGAACATGGCCCCTCAATGCCCGAAAAATGGATTTCCCGCTAATATTTGCCAAAATAGGCGATTTGGAGAATTTTTGTTTAGAAAAAAAATGAAGATCGCCCTGTAGTCTACAAAAATGATCCTTATAATTTTTTACAAAAAAATCGATAGTTTTCGAGATAACGGGACCCGAAAGTCCCCTCATTTCAGCTGCCGCTCTATCGCTAGAATGCCGCTATCTTCATGCATTTACTTATAAGCGGGCGGACGAATTGTTCCATTACTCGGGCAATGATGTACATTTTTTAATCATTTAAAATTCATCGGAATGGGAAACCCGTACCTATCATTGCATATGAGTTTGGATCCATTCTGATTTTTTTAGAATATTAAAAAAAAAGCGGTCAAAGTTTTTTTTCACAATATTTTGAGAGTATCCCATTAATTTATTGATATTTTTTTTAAAAATGGTTTGTTATTGACCTTTCTTTTTTATAATGAGACCTTAGCAAGAGCTCAATGATCCCAAAAAATTTCCCTTACCATCTTTTTTGCGTTTTTATAAAAAATTGTTTTGCCCATCTGCATTTTTTAGCCGTTTAGCCACATCTATCCAGTGTGAATTGACGGCCTTTTTTGCAAAAAATATTGGTGTTGCGAAAAAAATGGTAGGGACCATTTTTGTAGATTTCGAGGTGGTCTTAATTTTTTATCTGAGCAAAAATTCTCCAATTCGCATATTTTGGCAGATATTCGCGGGAAACTAATTTTTTGGACTTTTAGGGGCCATTTTTAGCGGGTTCCCACGTCGGAATCGTGATAATTTTTTCTGCTTTCTCGTTCGAAAGCATCCGCAAAGACCTAAGAATTGCGCCACAGATAAAAACTGTACAGATTTATTTACAGCTTTGGATACTTTCAGGTCTTTAGTTACTGAACTAATATAGTTAGTATCTTTGTTTACTTATTTAACCCATCAAAGTTTTCGTTAATGTACGTCAATGATTTAAACCTTTAAAGAGGCTATTAAACGTATGTACATAACAAATATTCTAAAATAACTTGGATTATGACTTAGGCCGGTTTTATACCAAATTTGATTTAATTTAAAATTGGTATTCTCTTGTAATCGTTAGACATAAAACAGACTACAGGCCCACAGAAGAATATAAATAATAATATATAATATATAAAACATGTTTTTCAGCATTTAAGGACTTTAAAACTTCAAGAAAACAAAAAAAGAGTTAAAAGTATTTTCTCCATACCGTATTATGTTGTAAATACATGGTAAAATAACAGAAAAGTTAAAATTGATTTTATAGATTTTCTTTTTGTACTTTTAATGCTTACTATATTAGAAATATTTTAAACAAAAGAGGTGGTAAACATTGGAAAAATAATGTTTATTTCTTAACTTTGTATTTTAAAATCAGTTCTTATGACACTAAAATAACTTAAAAATATAAACTATATAAAACTTATCTAAAATTATTATAATTTTGCTATACATTTGCTCAGTTTTATTTATTAATATGATTTGAATAATGAAAATAAGCAGCATCATTGAAAAAGCAAGAGGTCTTTGACACAAGTACGTACTTATTTTACAATATTAATATCAGTTTAAAATGCATGTCAAATAAAACAAAATATTACTATACTTATACTTACTTATCCTCATTTTAAACATTTGTTTTAAGATGTTTCTTATTATCAAAACCGTCTTTTATAAAATAAAATAGATTTGTATAATAATAATAAACTGCATTAAAATAACTTTCTCAAAAATAAACAATGGATAAATACTTTAAAAACCCTTAAGAATGATAACCTATAAAAGATTAATCCAAACCTACCTTTAAACAGACCGAAATAACTTGACACTGATTTTACTTTTCTTCACCACTTTATAATGTATAATTCACGATATTTTTCTCTCCATGATAATAAATATCCATTAGATCTGTCCACAAACTGTAAACGCATGGCTTGCAGGAACGCGGTAGTCCTGATATTCCTGTTATCCTTTCGCAGTAGCGCAAGCGCGGTAAAGGATAACATAACAGTTTGGAAAGCTTGCCGCGAAGTCATATTGATTCAGGATAAAGCTTACGAATCAGCGGCAGACGCGGTAGCGTTTCCTGGTGTGATAGCGATTAGTAATGCGGGAGAAAGTATAATGGTATTTTATTTATTTTAAATACCCTAATTTTTGGGTAGTAGGATGGGAGCACATGATCTACTTAATAATTTAAGGTTACGCGATAAGGTTTTTAGTTTTTAAATAAAAATTGCTACTTATTATAAACGTGTTTCTAAATGATCTACATGTCGACTGAACTGCCAAACCTAAGAAAATATTTAGGTTGTCTCATAGCACTCACATCCTTGCACCAAAAAAAAAGTTTGCACACAAGTGGGCTTTTGCAATACAAAAGTAGTAGATAAGGAGGAATTTTATTTTAAAAAAATTATCCAGAAAGATCTTAAGCATCTTTATTAGTAGCACTAGTTCTCCCTAGACCATTTTATCATATTTATTAACCAATAACAAAATATGTGTCGTAGCTTTTAAACGATTTATTTTTACGATTACAGTGTATAAATAAAAAAAAAGGATTTATTATTTAACAAGTGGAATAAATTAATAATAATAATAATAATAATAATAATAATAATAAATACCCTTTATTTATTAAGAATACTTAAATATTTTGATGCCATTATTTAAATATATTATGAAAATGACTGGAATAATTTAAAATCAACGATTTCGCTATAACTACGACATAAAGTTAAAGGGATATAGATAAGCTTACAAATTATAGACCTGTTTTTATTCCACCCGTTCTGGCAAAAGTTTTTAGGTTCATAATTTATAAATATATTTATGCCTCTTGGAGAAAAAAAAATCATTTTATCCTGGATTAATAGATAAACGCGCAACAGTGGCAAATAAAATTAATGTGTCACAATATACAGAGTCTTTTTAAAGTCCCGCGTATTTTAAATGTGTTTTTAAAGTAAAGACGATTCCTTTGATATTATTGAAATTCTCAATCGGTCTATTGGTAATTAAGATACAAAGTTGACAGGCGTTCATAGCGAATCTATAAATAATAGCAAGTATCAATTTTTTCACGTGGTTATTAGAGAGTGATTGTTTTATTTTTATTTTGTATTTTATTAATAAAATAATTTAAGAACAAAATATTTATTCTTTAATTTTTTTATTCAAAAACGGTTTAAACAAATATTGCTCCTGAGCAATTGTTCACAACTTTAAGCAATTACAAAAGGCGTCCAAATGATCCAATTCAAATTAAAAAAACCTTTAAAAGCTTTAGATTTCTAGTATATATGAAAATATGAAATGTCTAAGTTCCATATTCCGGATTTAATCTAGTTTGCTAAATTTTAAATTTTTTCTAATAAAACTGGATTGCAAAATCATCATGCAATTACCAAATTTAACGAAATTTGGCGTGATGTTTTATCATAACACTATGTTTTTTTTGGTGGAATATGGATGTGCTCAGAAAAATCTAAAGGGTCTGAAACAATTAAGCAAGAAACTACGCTTTTTCCCTTTTTCTGTTTTTTGCTTTTTTGCAACAAGTATAACGCACACTACGATTTTGAGACTATTCCTATCTTATAGAAAATTTAATTCTAAAACTTTGTCTGCTTTACAATTTCTCTCTACTATCAAGACTTACAAAGTTATGAGCCCTTAATTAACAAAAAGAAAATGCATTTCTTTCGATTTTTTTTAAATTTTGTATATTGTCTTCTCGGTAGCATAGTGGACACAGTCTTTGCTCGCTACGCCGGCGAGCCGAGTTTAATCCCCAGCCGGGGAGACATATTTAGGTAATAGTTATTTAAAATAAAGTCCGTGGTGGCACTACCGCGTTGTCTAAAAGGCACTGTAAAAATGCAACATTGGCATGTTTCAGTGCTTGGATAACTTTGACGGAACTAGGGAAAAATGGATTAAACCTCAAAAAACCCGGCACTCACGGTACTCTGATACAAAGGCATTAATCCTTTCTTGGGCTGTCATAAAGATAAAAAAGTAATAATAAATGTTCCGGACCTCTCGAGAGGGAGAATATTTCGATTCTTTTTATATTATATACATCATTCTAAAGGGCTTCCAATAAAAACATGCTTACCACCTCTGACAACCAACAACTCTCGTTTTCTTAAAGATAAAGCTTGATCTATAAAGATTCTGGTCCAGATGCTTTTGCATTTTTTTAAAAGAAGATGCTTTTAAGTTTATGTTTAAAGCACTATGTTTTTTTATGGTTTTAATTATATTAAAAGTGTCAACTTAAAGCTCTAAATAAGTTTCGTTGTCAAATAGGAAATATTTGTTTTGGAGTTGTCCAAATTTGCTTTTAACACTGGATTTTCTGTTTTACAAAATTTCAAGACAAAATCACAAAGTAAATAAAATATATTTTAAGAAGAGAGCCTTAAGATTTCATGTGCAGTAACAATTACTGGATTAAATATAGTCAGTTTATTAATTTGTAAAAGTATACAGGGAGTCCCAGAATATGTGGGCAATCTCTCGGAATCTAATAGAAACCCTAAAAATATTATGACAAGTTCCCATAAACTTTTTTCCTATGACCCTCCCCTCCGAAGATAAAGGTACATAACGGACCTGGTTATCGTTTTTTTATTTTAAATAACTTTCAAAATACTGGGCTTTATTTAATATTTTTTTAAATAAAGGTTAAGAGATAAGTCTTTTCATAATAAAACCATTAAATAATATTTGGCTTATTTAGTTTGCCAGGGGCAGACTAGCTCTGACACAGTAATAACAATTCTTTTAACACCATGTGTAATAAAGGCTCAACAATATTATTTTTGGAAAGCTTTAACCTTAAACTAAAAAAGGTATTCCTGATTGACATCGATAAAATCAACTGTTTACGAGAAATAAAATATTATGGTTGCTTAAGTTTTTTACATTATACAGGGTAATTTTTAATTGAACGTCAATATTTAAAGAGACAATTTTTGGGTCCATTTTAAGAAGAAAAGTTCATATAAAGTATGTTCTAAACGTCTTAACTTTTGAGATACAGGGTGGTAAAATTTTCAAAAATAAATCATTTATTATTAATATCTGTAATACCACTTTAGATATAACACTAAAATATTGGACTTCCATTGTCTTTATTTGTTAATTGTTACACAACGTTTTGGTTAGTGGTGTATCTCCAACCGTTTTCAAGTGATAACTGTTATCACTTGAAAACGATTGGAGATACACCACTAACCGAAACGTTGTGTAACAATTAACAAATAAAGACAATGGAAGTCCAAAATTTTAGTGTTATTGAAACCATTACATTGTCTAACACTTTCAAAGAAACCACTTTAGATATTTTAATAAAATTTGGCATAAATGTACTATGTATCAAGAAGCATTTTTAAGTGTATCACATTTTTTTTAATTTCAACTAGTGGCGTTCGTACAGAATTTGACCTTCCTATTTTGGCAGACATTGATAGTACTCCACTGATTTCTCTTAAAATAAAAAATAATTTTTGAAATTTCTAATCATTTCTAAGCAAAGTAAATTACTTGGTTTTTTGAATCCGATGCACGGTTTTCGCATAAAAAAATAAAAACCGTTTCTGCAAAGAAATATATACATTTAATTGTTCTAGGCAAAAAGCGTATGTCGGCCTAAAAAAAAATTAAGAGATCAAATCCGCTTATAATTTTTTAAGTCCGACGCACAGTTTTCACCTACAAAAAGTAAATGTAGATATTTCTCTGCAGGGTGATATTCTTTACCGATATTCTTATGATCATGCAGATAAAGGGCTTTTATTTTCTTAAACAACATCCGTGCATCGGATTAAAAAAAAAACAAGTAATTTACTTGGCTTGGAAATGATTGGGGATTTCAAAAATAATTTTTATTTTAAGAAAAATCAGTGGTGTACCATCAATGTCTGCCAAAATAGGCAAGTCAAATTCCGTTCGAACGCCACTGGTGAAAATAAAAAAAAATGTGTTACACTTAAAAATGCTTCTTGATACATAGTACATGTATGCCAAATTTTATTAAAATATCTTAAGTGATATTACAGAGATTAATAATAAATATTTTTGAAAATTTTACCACCCTGTATCACAAAAGTTAAGACGTTTAGGGCAGACGTTTATATGAAGTTTTCTTCTTAAAATGGACCCAAAAATTGCCTTCCTAAATATTGACGTTCAATTAAAAAACACCCTGTACAATGTAAAAACTTTACCAACCATAATATTTTATTTCTCGAAAACAGTTGATTTTATCGATGTCAATCAAGAATACCTTTTTTTTTTAGTTTAAGGCTAAAGCTATCCAAAAATGTTATTTTTTGGGACTTTTTCATACAGAGTTGTTAAAAAATTGCTATTATTGTGTCAAAGCAAGTCCAGCAGAGTTATCTCGTAACCTTCATTGTAAAAAAATATTAAATTACGCCAAGTATTTTAAAAGTTATTAAAAAAAAAGATTTCCAGGGGCGTCCGTTATGTACCTGTATCTCCATATGGAAGGGTCGTAGGAAAAAAATTATGGGAACTTGTCACAATATTTTTAGGTATTCTATTAGATTTTGAGAGATTGCCCACATATTCTGGGATACCTGTATATAACGTAGTTCACTAAAATAAATTCCATTGTTTTTTATCACTGTATTTTTTAAACTGTGACTGCAGTTTCGTAAAATTACTACATTTTCAAACAAATTAATAAAGTTTTTACCATTTTTATTTCCGCAGGTTCTTTAATATCCCATTGCTGAGCTCACTGGACTTTTTTTTTAATGATCGCAGAAATGACGAAATATACACTAAGGTGTTAGGTAAACAATACCATACTATAGCTCTATACCCAAGCAAACAAATATCTCTGAAATATGTTTTCTTCTTTAAAGTACACATACTCTAGTTATGGCGTTTCGTTCATTGAAGGAGAGGATTTACCGGGTTGCAGTGATAAATAAGCTTAATGCATTTTTTACCTTGAGACAGTCCACGAAGGCTTACAGCCTAACGCACCATGGATGGCTTAAGCTAAGTAAGAGTTTAGTAACACGGGACATAAATATTTGAAGGTTTAAAGAAAAAGACAATCCTCTGTAGGCAGCAGATCCTATATTCTAGAGGCTCTAAACTATACTCCATAGATGGACTATTAGGGGATGCATGAGAGTGATACTCGTGTTGCTCTATTAGGGGCTGTTGGAAATGGAATTAAATTGACTTCTCGGAGTAGAAGTCGTAAAAATTCCTATAAAAAGCGACAGGTCTCCTAGACTTCTAGTAAGTGAGTGTGGTTATTAATATAACGAACGGCTCTTCTTTGAATGGAATCAAGAATGCGAAGTGTTGTGGGAGACGCTATTTTCCAAACATGGGAGCAGTATTCCAAGCTGGGTCTGATTTGGGATGCATACAGACACAGAGTATAAAGATTTAAAGAGGAGACTCATATCCCGGTTTAAAGGATAAATGTAAGTTATTGGTTGCAAAAGCTGCTGTGGCTATAGATATACTATGGTTGTGTCAGTACGGTTTGTTTTTATAGGTAACACCCATGACAGAACGTATACAAGGTAATATAATAAATATAGAGTTCAAAATTACTTCGGTTTGCGCATGACGTCACCGAGAGAGTTGCCTCTATTAAATTCAAATTCCTTTTGCACGGAAAGAATTAGGTTGTTAGGAAAATACTTGTAAGGTATCAAGAAAAATTATTAAAACTTAAAGCAACTATTATAAAATACTATTCATTTGAAATTTATACTCACACACAGAATTAAGGCATAAAATAAAACTTTCCAAGCCATTTATTGCAATGATTGGAAATTATTACAATTTAGAAAAACAAATAAAAATACAATAATGTTAAATAAAGGTTATAGCTACATGTCTGTAAGAGTCAAAGCATGATATTTAATTTTTTTACATCTACAGGGCGTTAGGAATATTAGGTCAAAAATTAGTTTTAATCTCTTGTATTTTTAACATACGCTGGATATGGATTTTTTACTCTAAATATTAAAAATCCTTAGGAAAAATAAATATTGAAATAAATTACATGTGTGCGTTAATTTTATGGGTGTACCACTTTTTCTAATAAAGTAAGGTACTGACACAGCTTACTTACAGCTGTAACACTCTCTTGGCGGGAACGGTTAGCGCCGATCTCGTCGCGCAGGCTTTATGCTCCCCCGTCCGGGGAAAAAATGTCTTTGGCGTGCAGTCGGGAGAACTTTCGGTTTTTTGTACGTTTAGCCGCCATAGCC
>JAHBCN010017869.1:0-17708 GCA_019359885.1 Listronotus oregonensis
AATATTAAAATTATTTAAAAAAAAAAAACCAAAAAAACCATTAGCCCCTGTATCCCTGCATATTTGGTCTGACGTCAGCCAAAAAGGGGTCAGATGTAGATTCCCCTTCGTTTTGAAAAACGTTTTTAAATTTTGTGGTAATCCCTTTAAATTAAAGGCCTTAAAATATTACAGTAAAAAACCATTTTTCAAAAAAACCCCAATTTTATTAAAAAAACAAAATTTAACTAGAAAGAAAAGGGTTTTTTTTTTAAATATTTCCCCCCCAATTAGAAGTTCCACACTTGACTTTAATTATTAAGGTTTTCCCGGGCCCAAAAAAACCAAAATTGGAAAAACCCAAAAAAAAAGGAAAAGAAAATGGACGCGAATTTGAGGAAAAAATTTAAAAAAAGGGGAATAAAAAAAGATTTTTTTTTTTTCCATAAAACCCCAAGGCCCCTTTTAAAATGTACTTTTTTTTTAAAAATTTAGTTATCTACAAAATGTAAAAAATGTATTAAAAAAAAGGTTTTTACTTGATTTTGGTTTTAAACCTTGCTTCACTCGGATTCAAATTAAAATTTATCTTGTCAAGTAAAATTTCTTTTTTCCATTTTTTGAAAAAAAAAAATATATTATTACCCCCCCGATTTAATCATTTTTAAAATTTTTCTCATTTCTTTTTAAAAAAAATTAAACATGTCCTATGTTTTTATTAAATTTATTAAACCGTTAAACACAAAATAATTATTGTGTAAATTTTTGGACAATTATGGCAATTATTTTTAAAATAATTCTGGTATATAAAAAACATCTCTTATAAACCAATTTTTTCTAAAATTAGCCTTATTTTATATTTGGTCACAAAACACGGTAATTTCATGTAATTTGTTTTTTGTTAATGTGTAAAGATCACGGAAGAATGTTCCACCATAACAAAAATGTCATTTACCTCGTATATTTAAAATTCCGATTATAAAAAAAGCAATGTGTAAAGATTTTTTACCCGAGTTCTATCACATAAAATCGAGACATTTGTCTTCCATCAGCAGAACAGTATGTCGCGTGTCAAACGAGTCGCGCCTGGCACGGGCAGTAACGGCTCTTTTTGGGGAAAATCCGCCCGAAAATAATACGATGCAAATAGAGAGTCGTCTAAAGTTCTCCATGGATTTTATTGGAAACCATTTGGAATCGTTAAAAGTACTTAAAATATTGGAGTTTTGAACAAAAACAAAAGTTTTGGACATAGGCGTATCAGGAGTAAATTTAGAAAGGGTTTTTGAGCGACTTTTTTAAACGAAGGTTTTGAATTAGTAATGCGAAGGTCACACAAGGCACTTAGGACCAGAAATGACTGAAAACAAAATCTACATTCTTTTAGGTACTGACATAAGCAATTGCCCGTCGATACCTGTCATTGTTGTTTTTTTTTGTGAATTTTAGATTTTTGTTAGCGTTAAAATGTATCTTACCCCGGGGTGGGGGCCCCCAAATATGAAGCAACTGAGGCCGGGCCTCACATGTAAAAACCTTTCTTTCAATCAGCAGTACAAAAATGAAAAATTTTTATTTAAAACTAAAAAAACTTTTTTAACTAATTCCTAATTATTAAAAGTATCAAAACATTAAAATAAAATTATAATTTAAAATAATATCTTTTAAATTTAGCGCGCGACCTTCCAATCGCTCAAATAGACCCTCCTATCGCATAGAAAAAAAAGTAATCCCGGGGTTTGGGCTTCATATGCCCCACAAATCGCCGATGAACCCCTATGCTCCCCCCCCAAAACCCCCAAAGGGGGGGAATTTAAACCCCAAATTTTTTTGCCCCCATTGGGCCCCCAAATTTTTGGGTTTTAAAAAATATTTAAAAAGGGTTCCTTTGAAGGTGCGTATTTGAAATTTGGCAACATTATATTGTCTATCTCGTTCATCTCCTCTCTTTTTTTTGAAGAATCAGGTGTGGGGTGATTTATTTGTTTCTATAATTAATCACGGGATAAATTCAACTGCGACCTTATTTAAAAAAATAATTTAGACTATAGACAGGGGCCAAAAAAGGCGGGGGAGTATTTAATCTTTCTGGTTTAAAACAGGTGTTTGTGTTTCAATTTTAGACTTTCGGGGTAAGGCATAAGCCCTTAAAACCTGGTAAGCAGTACCTATTTGTTTTGTATTTTAATAAAAAGCCACAGCAAATTTTTTTTTTTTTTTGGGTTTGGGTTTTGGGTTTTAAAAAAATTTGCTTTGTTACTTTGTTTTATTTTTGTCCCCCTTTTAATTTAAAAATACTTATCGTAATAATGAACCCCCCCGATATTGTTTTATTTTGGGGGAAACCCCCTTTCCCCAAAAGACCTAAGGGGGGAAAAAGGCAAATATTAGAGAGTGGCCCCCCAAAAAATTTAAAGGCGGTTATTAGCGAAAAGAGGGTGGGTCGGGAGACTTCGCGAACTTTTTTTCTTTTTTATGATAGTTAAAAATGGCTTTGCGGGAGTTCGTAAAAACAGAGTCTGTATTGCTGGCCGTGTATTTTATTGGGGGGAAAAATTCATGGTGCTAAAAAAATGGTTTTAGGGACTTAAAAAAAATTTTTCGTAGTACCAAAATGCACGGGGGTTTTTTAAAGGCCCCAAAAAACTTCATGGCTTTGGTGGGTTTTTGAGCAAAATAGGGCCACCATTCAGGATGCATTAAAGGAAACGCTTTTAAACAAAATTTTATACAACGAAAATGTTCGCAAAAATCGATTAAATTGTTATTTAATTGATGTTACACTTACGTTGGGAAAACAAGAACTACCTTTTCGGGGACATAATGAAAGTTTTTAGTCAATAAATCGAGGGGAAATTTTAAAAAATTTTTTTAAAGTTTTAATTAAAGTAATCAAGACCTTACTGAACATTGTGAAAAATTTAGCAACATTTTTACAGGGCAGTCTAAAACCATACAAAACGAACTAATTTCTTGTATTCAGAATATTTGACAGATTTTATTAAAAAAAAGAAGTAAATGATAAGGAAGTTTTTTTTCGGTGTAATGGCAGATGATACAACGGGGTATAACAGAGCGTTCCCAATGTGCGATAACTATTCGATACGTCATAAAAGGGTGTCTGTATGGGGAGTTTTTTTGGGTTTTTTTATGTCAGGGAAAACGAACAGCAGATGCTCTTTTTAATTTGTTAGAGAGCGTTCTGGAGCCATATAATTTTGGGAAAGATTAGTGGCTCAGTTTTAAATGACGGGGCCAGTGTTTTTTCTGGCGAGCTAAATGGGCTTCAAGCAAAGAAAAAATTTTTACCCCCCTTGGTTTTTTGGGTTTCCCATTGCTGCGCACATAGTTTTAAACCTTGTGCTGCAGCAAGGCACTAAACAAATCGATAAAAGTCAAATTTTTTGGGGCCCTTTGTTAGGTATACCAACCTATTTTAAAAATTAGCGAAGCGCCCCTTTTTCTGGGTCAAAAATCGGAAAAGGATACCAAGATCGGTCGAAACTCGCTGGTATACCCTTTCCCAAAAATTTTTAAAAAATTTGTTGCCACTGAAGGGGGGTAATTTAAAAAAATTGTGTTCCAAACTTAATTGATGACAAAACTTCAGGTTCAGAATCAGTAAATTCGGCAAAAGGATTTAAAACATTTTCAAGACTTCGACTTCGCTATTTTGACCAAGATCTATTACGAAATTTTTGCCACGGGGTTTATTTTTTTAAATTCTGCAAAAAAAACTCTAGATATAAACTACTCTCTCCCCAAACAAAATCGCTGCTCAACGAATTTCCGAATTAAGAAATGAAGAAATTTTAAAAGGGGTTTTTTTTAATTGGGAAAAAACAGAACTGAATTCCCAAGTAAAAAAAAAGTGGTCATGAATTGGGGAAACTTTTCGGGCTATAAAATATTGTACTACGAAATTATAGATTGAAAACCCTTCAGTTAAGTACTCGTTTTAAAAATTTCCCCGTTTTAAAATTTTTTTTAAGGGAGATTCCAAAAATTTTTTGAATATTTAAAATTTTTTCCCCAAAAAATCATTTGAATTTTTTAAAAAATAACCCCAAAGTTTTTAATTAGGGGGG
This sequence comes from Listronotus oregonensis, assembly GCA_019359885.1. NCBI lineage: Eukaryota > Metazoa > Arthropoda > Insecta > Coleoptera > Curculionidae > Listronotus > Listronotus oregonensis. The sequence continues at coordinate 4,068 of JAHBCN010017869.1, forward strand.
GCCAAAAAACGAACTTAATGTTTTATACGGGGGCAAACAATTTTGTAATCTCGATGTTCAACAAATAATAGAAATATTATAAAGGGGAATTTAAAAGATTTTTTGGAAACAAAACTTTTTTTCCTAGTATTAACTACCCCCCGGGAACAAGTGTAACGGTAAAAAAAAATTTTTTTTGTGTCTTAAGCGATTAAAACCTATTTAAGAAATACCATGACACAAGAGGGAAAGGGGGTTTTCAATGATGGCTATTGAAAAAGGAATTTTAAAAATGTTAGTGAGGATACCCAGTTTTATGAGGATATTATAGATAAAATTTCAAATTTAAAAAAACCTCGAATAAAATTAATTTCCCAAAAAATAAAAAATCAATTTTTCATTTTTTTTCCAAAATTTTAAATTTTTTTTAATTTTTTTTCTTAATTACGCGTATAAGGAACTTATTTTGTGATGATGATCATTTTTTTTTTCTCTCTTCTTTTTTCCCTCTCTCTCCTCTCTCTCCCTCTCTCTCTCTGGGGGGACTGAAGGTGAATAAACACAAATAAGTGTTTATTTGTCCCTATCAATATCCTTACATAATTATTTTTTTTTTTTTTTTAAAATAAGAGAAATATTTTTTTTTTTTTTAAAATAAGAGAATTTTTTTTTTTTTTTTTTTAACAATAAGAGATCTATTTTGTGTTTTTTAGCATTTAGTACTATTTTAAAAAGTAACTTTTTTTTTGGTCGTTAGACATGTTTTTTTTGTTTTTTTTTTTTTACTTGAATAAGGTACAAATTTGTAGAGTTTTTTTAATTATTTTTATTATTTTATTTTTGGTTTTTGGGCTATTGGCGATGAAGTCCATAAAAAAAATTTAACCCTCAGTGAATAATACCTCAGGTGTTGAAGCACCAAGGTGACGTGGAAATTTATTCTTTTTTTTTGGGGCCCACCTTTTTAGGTACCACGAGCCCAAAAAATTCCTTCCCCTTCAAGTGGAACATTTGGAACATTTATAGCTCAAACAAGGTGTTCCGTTTTCGACACTTTCGTAGGTTATCTTCATAATAGTAATATAAGCGTCGATGTGCTCTTTTTGTGTCAAACTAAAAACGGTAAAATTAAAATTTAAAAATTTTAGCTGACCTAAGAAACGCGCATAAAAATCTAAAACTTGTTAATTGAAACTTTTAACCTTTTATAATATTACATTTGCAAATATCAAATTTAAGACTGTATAAGAATCGATCCATAAAAAGCATATACACTATGCATTTGGTCATATTTGAGTCCCTGGCTTTTTCCCCAACTGCATCATGAGCGTTGCATAACCAAGGAAGTTTAAAGGTGTATGGAAGCCCAATACTGTAGAACAAAATTGTCCAGGCGTGCAGGGCAACGGGGAAAAGGTCAAGGGGACTTCCCTAATTCTTTGTTACTATCTACAAAGTTGACATCATCAAATGTCAAATTCAAGCATTCACTATTTTTTTTATTTTTTGCACAAAATTGTTTGTTAAACGATACTACCATAGAATATTTAAAATTATTGGGTAATATTGGATTTTATATCATCTGATATATTATGGAAAAAAGCCTTCTATTTAAATGGTCCATATTCCAAAAATCTTTGTAAATAAATAAAAACAAGATTGTTTAAAATATATTTTAAACATTGTATGACAGTTTCATGTACTTATCACCAATTTTGTGATAAAAGAAGGGCAAGATAGTGTAAATGAGTTTAATCTAATCCTAAGATTCTGGTTGTACATTAAAAAGTGAAAATTTTTATAACTGCTTATTAGGCATATACTTTTCACTACTAACAAACATTCATGAGACAGAATAACAGTAGTTAAAAATGTATAGTAACCTTTGGTACCTATGTACCTTTGGTCCATTGTAACAGTATCCGTTAAATATTATGTGTCTACAGTATGTCGAGCTTAAAAATTTAAGGAACCAAAAATCTAATTTCATCTTAAACACATACAGAAAAAGCAAAAAGGAACTTTAGCACAAAATTGTACTTTCTTTCATTCAATTAGAGGGACCTGTTTATATTAAAATTTGCCTGGTCTGCCAGGTAATTAATAATTTTGATGCTTTAAAGAATGAACTAAATTATTAAATGAAATAAAAGTACCTAAATGCTACCTTATTTCTTTTTAATAATCCACAAACATTGTGGAAATCATCTAAAAGATAGTTAAGATTGCCTTACTCTTCTCACTGCTATTTCCTATTAAATTTTCATTATTTTATTATTCATAATTGATATATTATTATTATTTCGGTTACCTAACGTTACGTCTCATAAGAAGCACCTAATTTAAATATAAGAAATACTTACCTAAAGTAAAAAATTCCGGGTATGTTACCCTTGGATTTGCAAGACAAACCATACAACCTCTAATCATTTTGTTACGATATTATAAGTAACAAACAATAAACACAAAATTATAGTCACAATTTAATAAACACTAATCACTAAAATAAGAAGGTTTTTATCAATCCAAAATACTTCTTCAACCACAAAATATAGGTACTCACACAAAGCAAAACAATCGGCGCAAAGGGCACAAACCACAACGAAAATGACGAATGATGAGACGACGACGGTTGTCGATACAGCGCGGATATAGTTTCATACGCGCCGCGCCCTGCACAAAACCTTAGACAACCTGAGACCATTACGGCTCTCATAAAAGTATAATGTGTTGCCTAACTACACACTGATTTATCAGTGTGTAAGTAGGGAACACATTAAATTATTTCGTGGAATTTTGTTATTGCGCAGAATCGGCGGGGCCAACTCTGACAGTTATTTTCATACTGGGCTGGACATTTTTTGATCGAATGGGTCATAGCATTGGGCTTCCATACAACTTTAAACTTCCTTGTGCATAACCGAATGTGACGGTTCAGTCTCATTCAATACCCACAATAAAATTAGAGCTACTTCTATTCAAATCTATTATAGGATATATCATTTTTACCTGTTTATGAGCCTCAACAAATCCTTGCACACTTATTTCTACATTTTACTCGTTTTCATTATTATAAGTATTATAGCTTTAATTGACAATAAAAAGTTCAGGGCCGTATTTAAAAAAAAAAAGTTGATAATGGCAGCTCAAAGACGAAACGTCTATGTGTTTTGTAAAACCGAAAAAGTAGCAATAAGAATTTAAAATTTATTTTGTTATATTTATTCAAATAAAGTCTTGAAAAAAAATAAAAAAATCGCGAATACTCTGTTTTTTCCAAAGTATTTAAAATTTTTAAACTTTTTAGGTGGCATTTTGATCAGCATCAAACAGCGCAACTTTGCCGCCATTTAACCGACCTCTTATCTCTTTAAGTTGCCGAGATCCCAATAATAAGAATCGAATTTGGTTGGTTTTACTTTTGCCTTAGATTTCAAATTTTATACAGTATGTCGTTCCTGAGATACTTAAGCATTTCGCTACTTTTAGGACACACTGTACATGAAAAACCAGTAAAACAGTTTTAGTTTGTTGCTTACCTTTCCATTGCACCGCCTATGCTTAAACATATAAAATTTGTACGTAACAAATGCTCTTATCAAAACAAATATGATTTAAGTATTGGAATTGCAATATTCCTAAAATACCTATAATAGGCGGAAATTTTCCTCTGACTTTGAAATTACTTACTTGTCGGTTTTTAAGAGTTGCGAGAATTCATGATTGCCAAAGTCTATGTAGATATCGAGACAATTCGTAGTTGTATTTCTAGAGAATATGTAAGTAAAGTATCTAGTGTTTTGTTCTTAGACCTTTATTGTTTTTATTGTTTATAAATAATTAAGCTTTAATTGATATAACAGAAAAATTTAAAATGATTGCAGATGATACAACTATTTTATGAAATAACAAAAATACAAATTCTTTATATGATGTAATTAAAATGATATTTAAAAAATCAAATCATGGTGTAACTCTAACCTGCTTTCTTTTAATTTAACTACGACTAATACCTTATCATTTAAATATGTGCTCAATTACATATTTTTGAATGATAAAATTATGAAAGTCTATCCATGTACTAAATTTTAAGGATTTTTTGTCAGGGTTACATTGAATTTAAAAAAAACATAGAGAAAAATTCCATCTTTATTTTAGAAATGGTATATTTAATATACAAAAAATATTGGTTTAATAGTACTAAGAATTCTTTGCATGGTATTAAACAAAATTCTCTATTTTATTTTCCAAATCCCTGTTCTATTTTAATACAAAAAATTTATAATTTAGAGCTACATCAGACTAGCGGAGGCAAATTAGCAAAACTCGATAAAAAAAATTAGTTAAATTTGTAGCTAATTTGTTGTTCTTTAGTTGCTAAAGTAAGAATTTTGTTGCTTAAGCCGATTTCAAAAAAATCAAAATTACTGCTCTATTGATATAAAGATAGCAGAAATTTTTGATAAATCGTCAATTACTTGTAGACTGTATCACACGATTTTGTTGCTAATTTGTTGCTATAAATTGACAATAATAAAATATTGGATTTTTTTTTAACATGCTACCTTGAACTTCATTTTTCACCACGTTATCAACGGGCAAATCAAATCAAATCAAATCAATATTTATTGAAAAGCTAAATGCTGTACAGTAATTCAATTAAAACTAGTACACGGTATTCCATTTAATTTATCAGTTGTACTAATAATAATTATAATTATAATTTCCCCAACAAGACGAAAAACACAAATAAAAATGTTGTCATAAAACTAAACTAGTTAAAGTCTAAATTTAAAAAAAGTAAAATAACAGTCAAAAATACAACAGTCATAATGCAAAGGTATACAAAACTTCAGTATTTAAAAAAAAAAAAGTCAAAACTTTCCGTTATATACAAAATAATATCTTATTAAAACAAAGCTTTAAAACAACAATAGTAATATAGGTCTCCTATAACGAATTCTAAAATCACAAGGCACTTTAAAAAGGTAGTTTCTCTATTTACAGTACATTACTCAATATGTGAATTGTGTTTACAATAAACTCATCCAAAGAATATTTTGCACTTTCCAACAATGCACTTTTGATAACTTTATTGAAACGCTTGATATCAAGCTGCCTTATATTTGGAGAAATTGCATTATATAAGTACCTTCCGTGGTGATGCAAACTATTTCTGGTAACCGTATTAAGAGATTGGGGTAGGTTTAAGTCTTCCCTTATTCGGGTAGGGTAATTATGTACATCGTCCCGTTTCTCTATTTTTTTCCTATGTAAAAAAGTGACACTCATATAAACAATGATGTCATAAGACGTGAGTATTTTTAAAGATTTAAATAGTGGCCTGCAGTGTGCAATTCTATCTGCATTACCTATAATCCTAATTGCTCGCTTTTGCAGCAAAAAAATTATGTTTGACCTGCAAAGGGTTGTATATCCCCAAAAAACTATTCCGTATCTAATGCGTGACTTAAACAAAGCATGATATACCTCCAAGGATATTTTGGCATCGTTTATTTCTGTAGAGACCGTTCTTAAAGCAAAAAGGGAAGATGCTAGATGTTTACATACTTAGTTAAAATGGGTTTCCCATTTAAGATTATTATCAATATGTAAACCTAAAAACTTATAATATGATACTTTATGTATCATATCCTTGTTGATCTTAATTGAAATTGTGTCTTTCTTAAAAAATACCATAAATTTAGTTTTTGAAATATTTAAAGACAGTTGATTTGCATCAAACCACTGCTTCACTGTTTCAAGGTCTTTATTAATTAAGTTTTGCAGTGCTACGGGATTTTCACCAGACCAACAAATTAATGTGTCATCTGCAAAAAGAGTTAATTTACCACTTATTTTAAGCTGAGCGATGTCATTAATATATACACTGGCGGCAAAAATTAGGGGATATTGCCATATACCATAATTCAAATTAGTACCGACAATTCTGATGTTTTGGTTGGAATCTAGTGTTAATCTTGTTGCCGTAAAAAAATCAGGATTTTTTGTTATCACAATATCAAGTAAACAATTTTTTTTTGTCAGGTCGAATTCGAAAGATTCTCTCGTTTTAGTTTCAGAAGTCGTTTTATACGATTAAATACAACAGTAATTGGGTGTTGATTTTTTGCAATGCCTTTAAGACATTTTTAAAATCCGCGGAAGCAAACAGAGCGGTTGGAATGCTTCAAGCGGGTTGCGACAAGTGGATGTTGCTCGTGAGCTGAAACATCACAAAGTGTTATAAGTAGGCTGTGGAATCGTTACAGGGAAACTGGAACAACCTTCAGAAGGCACGGACAGGGTCGTAGGAGGTGTACTACGCAGCAACAAGACCGGTACATAACCCTTAGTATTAGACGGAACCCCATTCTCCCTGCAACACATTTACGCCGTCAGCTTCAAAACCAATTAGGAGTCCCTATCACTGTAAGAACAGTGAGAAATCGATTATATGAGATCGGATTATCTGCTCGTAGAGCATTTCGAGGTGTGCCACTTACACAAAGACATAGAGCACAGCGTTTAGAGTGGGCACGTGAACGACGAAATTGGAGGGTAGAATGGAATTCCGTTCTTTTCACCGACGAATCTCGTTTTGGTTTACATAGTGACTCAAGGCGTATAAGAGTGTGGAGAAGTCGTGAAACACCTAGACATCGTAGCTATGTACAAGAAGTGTATCCTTTCAGAGGTAGCACAGTTATGGTCTGGGGAGGAATCGCTCTAGGACGCCGTACGCATCTGTATGTTTGCGAAAACAATATGACAGGGACGCTTTATGCTCGTGACATCATTAGAGGTATCGTCGAACCAATTGGTGAAGCAATCGGGGAACATTTCATTTTTTGGACGATAATGCGCCCCCGCATCGCACTTTGGAAGTCCGAACTACACTGCAGAATTTAGGCATCACCCATCTCAGGCTACCCGCACTTTCACCAGATCTGAACCCAACTGAACATGCATGGGATATGCTTCAAAGAGCTTTGGATAACCACCAATAACAGACGGGACCAATAGAATATCTAATATGGGCAACCTACCCCAAGACCAGCTGACAATTTGATTCTCAGCATACCCGACGCCTCATGAAGTTTTGAGGTCCAGGAGGTCAGGCACATTACTAACATTCTTTAAATGATTCAGCATGATATAGAAATTTGCATTTTGAGGATAATATTTGATTTTTTTAATAAACGCTTTTTCCCCCCCTATGAAATTATATGTTTTCATTTATGCAAAACGGTAATCTCTATAACCGTAATAGTTTTAAAAAACTCGGGTGGTTGTTAATATAAAATTCCATGATATCCTCTAATTTTTGCCGCCAGTGTATTAAAAATAGCAGAGGTCCCAAAACCAAACCCTGTGGAACACCGTAACTCACCTTTTTAAAGTTTGACAGAGTCTTAGTGCCATCAGTATCCGTTACCTGAACCGCCTGTTGTCTATTAGATAAATACGACCTAAACCATTGCAAAGAAATACCCCTAAATCCATATAAGTTTAATTTATTTAATAATATCTGATGATTGACATAATCAAATGCTTTTGCCAGATCGCAGAAAACAACAGCTGTTAAATTTTTATGACTTTGATTAAGATCACAATACACTTTACTCAAAAGATTATAAATGGCGTCCCTGGTACTTATATCCTCTTGAAATGCAAATTGACTAGCATCTAGTATTTTACGCCTTGAGAGAAAATTCTTTATACGAGCCTTCACTAGTGATTCGATAATCTTTGAAAGAACCGATAACAGAGAAACTGAACGAAAATTTAATGGACTCTTTACATCACCTCCCTTATCTATTGGCACAATAAGAGAAAATTTCAGCTCATCAGGAAATATGCCTTCTTTGAAGAAAGCATTGATAATTTAAGCCAAAATTTCATATAATTTTAGTGAAAATCTTTTTATAAGTCTTAAAGGAATTTCGTCCATCCCAGTTGATTGCTTGTTTTTTAGGCCATTAACAATGTTAGAAATTTCCCACGCACTGGTTGGTATTAAATAAAAACTACTCGAATTATTAAAATTATTTACAAGTGATAAGGGATCTGTGTTGGTTTTTAGATGTTTAGTCGTTTCTTCTGCCACCGTAACATAAAAATTATTTAAGTGCTGTGCAATTTCCCTAGGATTTGTACAAATTTTTGAGTTTATGTTTACCTTAGGAATATTATACTTTTTCTTCACTTTTCTTCCGCTAATTTTATTTATAATATTCCAGGTTTTTTTCTTAGAGTTTTTTGCGCCCATTAACTTTTCGGAATAAAATCTATTTTTAGCTAATAATATAACTCTCTTCAAAAGAAATTTATAGTTTTTAACATACGACGGAAAGGGTGTAATTTTGTTGCTGTGCAGGCAAACACTTTTATACAAGTAACTATACATTTGTTCTCAATATATTTATTAAATCAAAAACAAGTAATTCAAAAAAATGCTCAGATTCGCTGATTAGTATTTTTAGTAGCAGTCCTTTCTATGAACGAAATACCTATTTATTACGTATCAAATTTGAAATAATTGAGATATCAATCACCTTATCGATGTGTACTTTTAAAGCGTATATCAAGTTAGACTTAACTGCCTAATTTTTAATTTTTCTTCTGTATTATTTGCGAGATATTAAGCAAACTTGTTTTTGATTTATTAAATGTATTCCAAGTTAACGACTCGCACTGTATATATTTGTATGTCTGCCTTCTTACAACCCCAATTGTACTCCCCTGAGAATTTAATGGAATATGTGCATGATGAAAATGTCATTTATTAAATGAACAGGGCAAAAATTTTACTAGAATTAGTTTATTGAACCAAATGGAAATATGTAATATGTTTCAAAGACGTTTAGTCTGTTTCAATCCGTACCTAACTGTGACGTCAAAATTATGTTTACGTAGCTTTAGAGCCAACGTGTCACTAATTTTTTTAAGGGGCGATTAAAAATTAAATTAATATTCTAAATTATAAAATTTTTATTAACACAGGTGCAGAAATCATTAAAAGTGTTTTTGTTGTTTAATTAAATTTAAGAAAGATTTAAGATGTTCAAATCAGTATAACACAAACATCTAAAGGTTTACACGATGTCACGACGCCCAATTAAGTTAAAGTATTAAAACTTAAGTAAGGTTTGCTTTTATCTCACTAGAATTTTAAAAATTAAATTTTTTATCTTAAAATTAAGACATGGAATCCATACCACTTTGGTAACAAAAAATAGACTGCAAAAAAAAAAGTTTTTTTGGGAGACCCCGCCCCCCTCTGCTCCCTTTCGCTCCTCAAATCTTATATTTCACAAAATTGTCTGGTAAAAAAATACAACCAAAAAATTAATGTGTTTAAAAGACATACAGGGTGACAATTTAAAAACTTGAAATGGCGATATTTTAGGAACGAAAAAATGAATCAAAACCCCTTAAAACAGTTTCTATAAAACTAAGGGGGAACAAAAACAAGCATATTATCCCACCCTTATCAGCAACCCCTTGGACAGGGTGAGATAGACTCCTAGAATCTTAAATAGAAAGGGGGGTCGAGTGATACATCATTTTGAAGCTCTTGGAAAATGCTTTCCAATGATACCATAGAAAGCTACATTTCAGAAAATTCTTCTGTTTATCAAGGAAAACAATAAAAAAACAAAATTTTGAAATTGTTTATTATTATTTAATTAAATTATACAAAATTATTACTACTGATATACTGGCATGTCTCTTAAGAATTCCAAACATGTCAAGCCCGCAGGTATTTTGAATTGGTTTAGTTGCTATGATTTTTTGCCGAAAAAACGGGTTGTTTATAAATTGCATTTTATTATCACAAAATTTACTTTAAAAGTAACTTGTACTAGTAGTATTATTTTAAAAACAGTTAACTTTCGGTTCAGTTTAAACGAAAAGAAGGCACTTCTTATCTTTAACAATGGTGTACAGCACAGCTGAACGTGTAGACATTATTTTCATTTATGGTTCCCAGGATAAATGTTTCTTAAGGACAGCTCAACTTTTAACGAAAGGCATCCAGGCCAAAATGTAAGCCCGGAGTATGTTCGCCAATTAGTAGCCAAATTTGAAGAAACTGGTTCTGTCGCGAATAAAAAGAGAAATCAACCGAGACTAGTCAACGAAGCAGCGCAAATTGAAATTCTGGGTCAGTTTGCAATGAATTCAACTCTATCAACTGGTCAAGCGGCTGTAGCAACTGGATTATCTCGTGAATCAATAAGAAAGGTACTTAAATTTCACAAGTTTTATCCCTATAAACTGCAGATACTGCAAGAACTAGTGACGACGCCCGACAGAAGAACCCAGTTTTGTGAAATAATGACAGATAAATTATGGCAGAACCTCAACTAGTTAAAAATATTTGCTTCAGTGATGAGTGTACCTTTTATTTAAATGGGCATGTTAATAAGCAAAACTGTCTTTACTGGGATAACGAGAACCCACATGTATTTAGAGAAGGGCATACCCAGTACCCCCAGAAAATTAATGTTTGGGCTGGTATATTGGGAGACGGTATTATCGGCCCAATATTTATACCAGGAAATTTAAATGGGGACATGTATGTTGAAATGCTACAGAGGTCTATCGAACCACTAATAGTGCGAGAATTAGAAAATCAGAGGGACATACACGGAAATGTATCTTTATTAGAACGCTTACTACATTTCCAACACGATGGAGCACCTCCTCATTTTGTAGTTCCCGTTAGGCAATGGTTGGATGATCATTATCCTAACCAGTGGATTGGAAAGAAGAGGTCCTGTTGAATGGCCACCTAGATCCCCGGACCTAACACCTCTTGACTTCTTTTGTGGGGTCACCTAAAATCTGTGGTTTATAAAACGCAACCTGAGTCACTAGAGCAACTCCAGAATAGAATATTTCAGGAATGCCGTGCTATATCCAGAGAAACATTTGTAAATGTACTGAAGAGTTTGAAAATAGGCTTTATTATTGTCTTCAAAACAACGGAAATCTTTTTGAACATTTAATTAAATAATAATAAACAATTTCAAAATTTTGTTTTATTTATTGTTTTCCTTGATAAACAGAGACAAATTTTTTCTGAAATGTAGCTTTCTATGGTATCATTGGAAAGCATTTTCCAAGAGCTTTAAAATGATGTATCACTCGACCCCCCTTTCTATTTAAGATTCTAGGGGTCTATCTCACCCTGTCCAAGGGGTTGCTGATAAGGGTGGGATAAAATGCTTGTTTTTGTTCCCCATTAGTTTTATAGAAACTGTTTTAAGGGATTTTGATTCATTTTTTCGTTCCTAAAATATCGCCATTTCAAGTTTTTAAATTGTCACCCTGTATAATATATTGTATTATTTTTTAGAGAGGAAAAATTCCCCTTTTATTAGCTGTCGAGGCAGGTAACCAATCGATGTGCAGAGAATTACTAAGCACACTGACGTCAGAACAGTTGAAAGCGGCTTCCGCCAATGGCGATACAGCTCTACATCTTGCTGTCAGAAGGAAAGATATCGATATGGTCAGTACCATAGTTTTATAAAAAATAATACTATTAAATACCTTTAAATTTTTTTAAACTCAAAAGTTGTTAATTATGTAAATATAATAAACAATAAGTTTACAAATTTTTAACAGATTCAATACATAATTAAAAAAATTGTTAAACCGATCTTTAAAAGTATTCTTTGTCTTAAAATATACGATCAAATATATGTTATACAAAAAAAAATAAAGTTAGGTTAACCTTCTCAAATTTGGTTATGCATTTTTTGAACACCCTGTAGATTTTTTTTTAAAATAGCAAAAAATATATTTTTCTACAGGTCAGGATTTTGGTTGACTACGGAACCAACGTAGACATTAGAAATGGCGAAGGTCAAACCCCTCTTCATATTGCTGCAGCCGAAGGAGATGAAATCTTAGTAAAATATTTTTATGGTGTTCGAGCTTCGGCAAGTATCACCGACTACCAGGACCGAACACCCATGCATTTAGCTGCAGAAAATGGGCACGCCAATATCATAGGTAACAATGAATGATGGATGCATCACAATCACTTACATTTATTTTCTTACTAGTGATTTAATAATTTTTTATCAAAAAATAAATACTTTATGTCTCTCTAGAATTTTAGCTGACAAATTTAAAGCAAGTATTTTTGAAAGAACTAAGGATGGATCGACTCTGATGCACATAGCTTCTTTAAATGGCCATGCAGATTGCGCCATGATGCTGTTTAAAAAGGGAGTGTATCTACATATGCCAAATAAGGTAAGAGTATATATCAAGGTACAAATGCGCAAAAGGGATATAAAATTCGTAATTAAAATTTTAAGTTCACAAATTCCAAGTCGAAATTTGCACTGTAAGGTTAAAATTTACAATTACAAGTAAGAATTTAAAATTGCATCTTCGAATTTGCAATTGTAATTCGGATTTTATAATTTCAAATAAAAATTAAAAATTTTAAGTCACAATTGCTGTTAAAGCGCAATTAAAAATTAAAATTTACAAATACAACTAAAAATTTAAACTTTCAATTGAAAGTTACCAATATTGTAAGTAAAAATTTATAATAACAAGTTCAAGTTTTTAACGAAAATTTATTGGAGTAAGAAATTTACATTTACAGCTTGCAATTTACAATTATAAGTCGAAATTTGCAAGTTAAAATTTTGATTCTAAATGGTAAATGACAATAACAAGTCAAAATTTTTTATTACAATTAGAAAAATGTTTTAAATAGTAAACTGATATAACTAAGAATTTTAAGTCAGCCTTAAATTTTACAATTCCAGCTTGAAACTTCACGTTAAAAGTAGAAATTTACAATTGCTAAAATTCTTAAAAACAAGTAGCAATTTTGAGTTGCAGCTGGTAATTTTGAATTGTGGGTAAAAATTAATAATAATAAATCGAAATTTATAGATAAGTCAAAATTTTTAATTACAAGTAAAAATAAACAATTGCAAGTCAAAATTTTTAATAACAAGTAAACATTTACAATTGCAACTCATTATTCGCAATTGTAAGGCAGAAGTCAGAAAAGCTTATCAACAATTTTCTATTGAAAATCTATATTTTTTATTGCAAGTAAGAATTTTAAATTTTTTGCACCTACTTCTTAATTGTTAGATCAAATTTACAATTGTAACTCGTAATTTGGAATTGTCCACTATTAAAGTAGTCAGTCAAAATTTTACAAATGTAATTAACCATTTTTTATTGGAAATATAAACTTACAATTGCAAGTAAAAATGTTAAAATGCAGCTCATAATTTCTAATTAGATGTTGAAATTTACAGTTGCAATTCGTAACTTACAATAATTGTAAGTCTGCAGTCCTAATTACCAGTTAAAACTTTATAACTGTAGTTTAAAATGTTCAGTTGCAAGAAAAAACTAACAATTGTTAGTAAAAGTTGACTTAAGATTTACAATTGCAAGTCAAAATTTTAAATTACAAATATTAACTTAAAATTATTACACAAAATTCACAATTTCAGCTTGGAAATTTCTACTTTAAGTAGAAATTTACAATAAATTGCAAGTCTAAATTTACAATTTAACTATATATAATATACGTTTCAATGTGTATGAAAAAAATCTCTTTCCTAACTATCCCATAAGCTATACTTTAATGGTTATAACATTGTT
>JAHBCN010017870.1:0-17586 GCA_019359885.1 Listronotus oregonensis
ATTCTGATTAACATGGTCCATTTATTATCAAGAATAGTGACACATTATAAACAATTTTAAAAAAAAAGTCAAAAATCAGAAACAGAAAAAAAACAGTTAGATTATTTGGTTTTAGTACATATTTTACATTCTAATAGTCATTATTATAAGAAATAGTATTTTCTCTTTAAATAGTTTATTTTAAAAATAATTTTAAAAAATACATTAAAGAAAATTAACATCGCTGTACTAAAAAAAAATTGAGATTATGTCACTATTTCGGAGAAGGGACGGGAAAGTTATTCTTGTAATAGTGTTTTTTTTTTTAATCATGGCATCTTTTTTTACAAGAAGATACAGGGTGTTTATGAAATACTTTAATAATAAAATCTGAAAATCCTTGTGTTAAAATAAATAAGAAAAAAAGTTTTAAAAATACATGATCACCAATATTAACTGAAATATTTATGTGCTGAGGGTAAAGTTATACAAATATAAACGAACGACTTTTGTATTAAAAAATGCTCCGGCGACATTTCAGTGCGTTATAAATAACGTTCTTCGTGGATTTCAAAATAAAATATGTTTGGTTAAATTATATAAGATCATAATTTTTTCTACATCCCTTTAGGAAAAAAATATACAAAGACTACTATAATTTTTGAACGCCTACGTCAAGCAAATTTTAAAATTTAACTTGATAAATCAAAATTTTTACACAAAGAAGAAGATTATCTCCGATATAAAATAACTAAATATGGCCTTAAACCTAATCCGGATAAAATTGGTGCAATAAAAAAATTTCAAGTTCCAAAAACACTAAAGGACATTAAATTATTTTTAGGTTTGGCTGGATACTATAGAACATTTATAAAGATTTTTGCAAAAATAGCAAAACCACTAACATTATGTTACAAAAAAATGAAAAAGTAAAACAATCTTCAGCTTTTATACAGTTATTTAATCACTAAAAGGATTTATAAGCGAACCAATTTTAAAATACCCAGATTTTACGCAACCATTTGAATTAACCACTGACGTTTCAAATATTGCATTAGGAGCAGTTTTATTTTAAACAACCCCTTGCAGTGATCACCCAAGAGGTTACGCATCTCGCATTTTAAACAAAACAGAGCAAAGATACTTTACTATTAAGGAATAGCTCCTCACCATAGTTTGGGCATGTAAATATTTTAGACCATATTTTATCGGAAGAAAATTTCAGATATACACAGGCCATCGACCTCCAATCTGGCTATTTAATCTTAAAGCACCAAATTCAAATCTCGTACGTTAGATATTAAAATTTAGAGAATTCGATTATACAATTATTTGTAAATGCGACAAAATAATCGCGGCGATATTAATAACGATATTAATAAATTCCCTGAAAAAAGTCTCGATCAATATAATCCTGAAAGGTTAGATTCTAATAAAGTTAATAAAATTATAAAAGAATTTAAAAAGTTGTATCAATAAAATTAAACAAAACCATTTACTTCAAAAATTTAAATATTATAACAAAATATTTAAATTAAATCCTCCAATGTAACCTCAACTGATACGGTACATAGCATTGACGCAAACGAAACAATGTGTGAAATCTTTGTTTTGGATAAAATAATTAATAATAAATTAAATCAATTTATTTTTAAAAAATCCCCATACGACGCCTATGTAAAAACTCACTATGAGAATTTTGATTGAAATCGGATAATACATGCGACACTTTCCACTAATACCCATGCAATTACAAATTTTCTTAGTGGGCATTCAGGAAATAAAGTTACCTACATACATTTCTTGTCTAAAGAACGTGTTAATTTTCAAAAAGCCTCACCACAATATTTTTGTATTTTTAAACTTATAGACTGTTCTAAACTAATAAATAACACAGGTTTACAAAAAAAAACAAAAGTCATGCTCTTTTAAGAAAACTATGTGATTCTTTATTATTTGGCCGCGCTGAATACGAATCTAAGGTCCGTTTGACCTCATCACGTCACAGTTTTTTTAAAACAGCGAACATATCCTTAAAAATCATATTGAAAATATGATATTCAGTTGGTGTAAATTTTTTTAACTTCGACTTTTTTTGCTAGAATTCACTTTTTGAAGTGTCTCGAGTGTTAAACGACACTTCCTCGAGCGATTTGGGCCAAAAAACATAACCTTAAAAATACCACATATCGAAAATACAGTATCCCTTTGCTAAAAGTGATGTCCACTTTGAATGTTTTGATGGGATTTAAAATTTTAAAGAGTTTCCATTATTTCCAGTATTTCCCTTGTCCCTTTGCTAAAAGTGAGTTCAGCTGCGACTTTTTTGTTGGAACAGCATGTTGGATACAAATCCAACACCTTGGCAACAGCGAACAAAAAGCTGATAGAAGTGGCAACTCTGTAGGTAGTAGTCAAAAATATAATGGCGTCAAAGAACGCTCGTTCTCCTTGTTTTATACAAATTTATAAGTATTTATAAGTGGTTTTGTACCTAAACCGTAGTAATTCGGTAATATAATAATGTGTTAAGTTCGTAGAGACAAAATTTGTAAATATACGTTTGTAAATATAACATAAAAGTGTTTTTCTACGTTTCCATCTCAATTAATCATCTTTTAAATTCATGAACGGCTTTGTATCGTTCACAGCACACCTAAAAGAGTTTCTATTGTTTCTAGTATTTCCCCCTCCACAAGTACCTTTTCGATGGATCTGGGCCGAGAAACATAACTTCAAAAGATCGTGACAGCAATAAAATAGTATGCAGGTGGTATAAATAATGTCTACTTTCTTATATTTGATTGAAAGCGCAGTTCAGAGTGCCCTCAGGCTTGAAGGAGTTTTGTTGACGTTTGCGAGAAGTTTTTTGGGAACAACAAAGATCCATAATACAAAAAAAAAGGAATTGATCAAGAATTACGAAGCTATAGGGTGTTTGATAAGCCTTAAGGTTCATTTTTTGGATTCTCATTTGGACAAATTCCCAGAAAATCTGGAAGACTACAGTAAGGAGCAGGGGAAAACGTTTCATCGGGATATCAAAGAAATGGAGAGACGTTATCAAGGTTTTTGGGACATCAATATGTTGGAGGATTATGCTGGAATCTGCAAATGGATATTTCCGTAGAACACAACATAAGCGAGTGTGTCGAAAATAAATTTTAAAAGTTCGACATAGTGAGAGGCTAGGGGACTCACTTAAAACAAGCACAGTTTTATCGCTATCAGAAGCTTTTGAGGGTATGTTTTTGGCCCTCTATCAACTGCGAGAGCAAACATTATTACGGCACTCTGAACTGCATTTTCCATCAAAAATAAGAAAGTAGACATCATTTATACCAATTGGATACCATTTTATCGGCATCACGGGCTTTTAAGGTTATGTTTTTAGCCCTAACTGACCACAACTGACATGGTGTCCGTGGAGGGGAAACATATTTACGCCACTCTGAGCTGGGCTTTTAATGAACCATTTAAAAGTAGACATCATTTTTACCACCTGGATACCGTTTTATCCTTATCACGGTCTTTTGCGGTTATGTTTCTAGGCCCAAATCCATCGGGAAGGTACCTTCGAAGCGGGGAAATACCAGAAACAATGGAAACTCTTCAAAGTGGGCAGTTCGAACAAATAAGTCGCAGCTTATATAACTTTTAGCAAAAGAGCACTGAGTTTTCGATTACATGTATTTTTGAGGTTATCCATCAGGATAGAAACTCTTTAAAATGTCCAGTTCCATCAAAATGTTTAAATGTACATCATTTTAAGCAGAGGAATACTGTAATTTCGATATATGGTATTTTTGAGGTTATGTTTTTTGGTCCAAATCGCTCGAGGAAGTGTCGTTTAACTGGGAAAACACTCGAGACATTTTGAAAAATGAGTTCTAGCAAAAAAAGTTAAAGTTAAAAAAAAACTAGACCAACCGAATATCATATTTTTTATATCGTGAATTTTGAGGTTAAATCCGCTGTTTAAAAAAAACTGTAACGTGATAGAGCCAAACGGACCTCAGATTCGTGTTCAGCGCGGTAAAATTCTAAAGGATCGCATAGTTTACTTGAAAGGGCATGACTTTCTTTTTTTTTTTCATAAATCTGTGTAATGTTAAACTAGATGAAAGCGAAATGTAGAAGACTTTTCCACGAAGAGAAAACAAATTACTGCAAAAAACAGGAAACGCTTAAACGTTTAATAATAAATTATTATTGGAAATTTATAAAATCAAATATTTCAAAATTTATTAATAATTGTAAAACTTGTCAAAAAACCAAATATAATAATAACAATCGTATTTTAATCGTAATTTAAGATTCTGACCGAAATTGCCATAAACTAGTTATTAAAGAAATGATTCAAATTAAAAAAGTGAAACATGTTATAAACAATAAAAAAGATATAAATAATTATTTAACGAAAAATACTTGAGCTCACACTACCATGAACAAAATCGGACTCGCATGCTTGATTGACCATGCCATAAAAGTGTTTAAAAATGCAAAAAAAAACCATAACAACTCTTATCTAACTTGAGGGCCGCTAATGGACGGAGGGCAAGTCTGGTGCCAGCAGCCGCGGTAATTCCAGCTTCAATAAAAGTTGTTGCGGTTAAAAAGCTCGTACTTAAATTTGTGTCTCGTGCCGATGGTTCATAGTCCGCAGTATTAACTGGCGAGTAGCGAGCCATGCTGCCGGAGGGCTTATCCCAACCAAGGAAAATGTGCCAACTGCGGCAAAAACCATAAAGCAAACAGCGAAGAATGCCCCGTATAAAAATATAAAATCTCCAAGATAGAAAGAAACAATCTAAACAGGGCTACACAATACATACCAGCGCCCGCCCCCACAAAATAAATTGTAAAAATGTGCATGGCAGGCGTCCAGAGCAAGTGGCCTAACAGCGGTCAGGGAAAATGACCCCAACTTTACTACCCCCACAACACCACAGCCAAAAACGCAAGAGACAAAAACATACCACGACGAATTTCCACCACTAAGATAACGCAATCAGGCCGATGCTTCGTCACTACAACTAATAAATCTAAACCAGGTTAGTAGCCTTAAAACCCTTATGAGCGACTTCAAAGATATAAATTCATCTGAACACGTAAGACTTTTCAAAGATTTGGCTAAAGTTCTAACAGAAGCTAAAAGAACGAGAGAACCCCCACTTATAGTCATTATATCATTCATACCTCCAGCTTTTGAATATAAAATATAAATTTATCTCTATTTTAAGTAATAGTAAATAAAAGCAAAAACCTAAAAATATGCTGTTGGAACGCCAACAATCTCAAAAATAAAATAGGAGAACTAATATACTTCTTATCCCAATATAAAATAGATTTAATGCTAATAACGGAAACCAAGTTAGACAAAAACACAAAACTAAACATTAGAAACTATAAACTTTACAGACAAGACAGAAACCTAAGAGAAGGAGGCGAGGCCTTACTGGTAAAAAATAATATACCAAATGTTCTGATGGCACCCGTTCCAACAGTTGTAGAGTGAATCTCTGTAAAAATCGGAAATGGGGCAATCATTACTGTGGCCTACGCAAAACCCTATCTTAGGTTTCAAGAACAAGACTTGGACTTAATACTAAATCAAAGCAACAAAGTACTCATATTAGGTGACTTTAACGCGAGACACACATTATAACATAATCACTTGAATAATAGGAATGGCACTGTTATTCACTATTATGCCATAGACAATGACATTCAAATACTTCCGACAAACAAACCAACGCATTATCCTACAAACAACATGATACCTACATACATAGAAATAGAACTAAATAAAAATATATTAAACCTACCGGACTTACAAGTATCAGTCGAACTTTCATCGGACTATCTGCCCATCTTACTAGAGTGGGCGGGGCAGAAATCCGAGAAGGCAGGACAAACAATTTGGAGCTATTCTAACGCAAATTGGCAATTATACAGAACAATGCTAAACAACAATACAAATATAAACAATAACATTAATTCACCGCCAGAAATAGACCATGAAGTAATTTATTAACTTAAAACGTGATAAATGTGAGAAATAGAATAGCTACCAAAACAAACTATCACGACAAAACTGATAAATTACCCGACGAAATTACCACCGTAATCAAGTTTAAAAATAACCTGAGAAAAAGGTGGCTAGGACACAGACAGATAATTGACAGATGGCGGGCGTAAGAACTGCAGAGAACCATCCGTCAAAAAATAAACGAAAACAAAAACTGGTCAGAAGACGTAAAGAGATTCTCAATACAGCACAACTCTCTATGGCGACTGAACAAAAGACTTAAAAACAAATTTCACAAAATACCGACAAAAGGTAAAGAAGATATACAAACTGAGGAACAAAAAGCAAACAAATTAGCAGACTACTTAGAAACCATACATACTACCCCACCACACAACACACAGGACCAGGCGGACATAACTACTTTAGTGAATAACATCATACACCAAAATATCCTATTCCTCCCACCATCCTTCCTAAAATCATCATGAGGCTCAAGGAATTTATGAGAATTATATCGCAACTTCCAAATAACAAGGCACTGGGTCCTGATGAAATTCCCAATATCCTAATAAAAACCTCCCCACCAAAGCCGTTGTGCAATTAACGTACATAATTAATGCAATCAGGTACTTTTAACATTTTCCTGACTTGTGGAAAGAAGCAATTATCATCCCTATATTAAAACCAGGCAAAGATCCGAAACGTCGAGTATCGTACCGACCAATGCATTAGTGTGACTCGACTGACTGACTGACTGGTCACGTATAAATTTTTTACTATTTTCGGGTAACTTGTTTGCAGGCGTATGCTTCCCGGGTTTATATTTTTTAAGTATCATAAAAGCATCAGTCACAGTTAGTGAAGCCCTAAAAAATTCTTTACATGCAGTGAACTTTCTTCCAATCATTGAAAAGTAATAACTACAGGTATAAGTTTTTCGTGAGTTTTCTAGATTTTGTGTAGTGCGTTTTTTTGGATTCTGTTCTATGTGGTTGCACGTAAATTGTCTCTGATCATCAGAACAACTTAAACTACGAAATTTCTATATATTTTTTCTTGGTTTTGCCAGACATGGAGGTGTTAAAATAGGCCGCGGAGGTTTTTTAATTCCTCGATGTCCAGTATAAGATTCTCCTTTAACCCTATTAGCTTTTTGGATATTTTTTTTCATTGCGCCGGATGTTTTAATTTCCTTTTAGAAATTTTCTTTTGCTTGGTCTTTTCAGTCATCTGGTTGATATCGTCGTCTGGACTGCAAAACCTCGTATCAGCGTTTTAAAAAATTTTACAGGATAGCATTAAATTTGATTTTTTTTCGAACTAAAATTCAAATACCTACAGACTTTGCTTTAAATGGAACAAAATACAGTTACTTTGGCTTTTATAATTAGTTTTATTAAAACGCAAATATCAAAACCAATTTTTTCCGAAATAACAAAACTTACGAGGTTTTGAACAAAAACTCTTAAACTGTTTAATGACATACGTGTTCTGGCACAAGCAAACTAAATGGTTATTATTAAGAAAAAAAAAGAAAGTCACAGGTAATTTCGTAAAACTATAAACAAAAAACAAATTTCTTTGGATAAATATAGGTAAACATAATCGTAAATGTAAATTAATAACACTGTTAGTGTGGAAGATCGTCATAAAATTTCCAAAACTGCTTATCTAGCACCGTTTTTAAAGACTGTAAATGATTGTACTTTTCGGTCTTAATTTTTGGACGAGTTTTATATAAAAATAAGTAACTGTATAATTTTCACTCCTTGGTATTTTAGGAAACTCTGTCCAGATATCATTATAATTAATTTTATATTTTATTTCACCGGCAGGAAGGTACATTAGACCATGAAGTTCCGAAACTTTAGGATCTCCAGCTTTGTAACCAGGTCTTATAGTTGAATAATAATCAATTTTAGAAAAATCTTTAAAATCATCATAATGCATGTATTTTACGTTGTATGGATTTTTATGACGAGCTTCGCGACAAACATTTATATAATCTGTAGGCAAATAAATGTCTCTGTTTTTTTAGTTTTCTGTCCAACGTGCTGTGAACCGAATTCACTTCCATCTGACAATGCCCTTTTTCAAAAAAGCTTTTTGATATATTATTATTTGGTTTTTCAATAGAAAATTTAAAAGGAGAGCATTCGATAACATACAGTTCTTGTTTTGATAGCCACATCCGTCACTGTAAATAATTATTTCTTTTGGTACCAGCAAACTTTGAAACATAATTCTGGAGGTTATCAGACAACATTGTCATAAAGAATACACAGCCTCCAAATTACTCCATGGCTCTCTATCCATAAATAACACTTCACTTCTCCATCAAATAAGTTGTAAATCGTATAACTATGAACACAGAGTTTTTGTTTTATAGTATATTGAACTTGCTTTAAAGTACAGGGGCTAGCTTAACGGCTTGTACGTCAACTGTTAATACTAATAAATTTCTATCACTTTCTTGACAAGCCTTTTTGTCTTCTTTCCTTGGAAGAACGTGCCATATCCTTTCTTTGCAAATGAGAACTATCGATAATATCAGCTATATTACCAACTTTATATCCAAATGCAAAACGTCACATTGATCTACAGCCGGACGGTACAACTTAATGGTTTTTCCTTGAGAGAGTCAAATAATATTTTTTCCTTCGAAAAAGAGGAGTGTACTTGCTTTTCACAATACTTTATAAATATAATTTATAGGTCCATTTTGCTTTGAAACAAAAGGCTCTAAATATAATTTTGTGGGTGAGGCGCGACACTACTAATAATGCGATGAAGCTTTTTTAACAGAAACATCCAAAAAATTCTCTAGGATTATCTTTTTTTTCTTTATTAGAATGTCTAGTTCGTGCGTCATTTGACTTTTCTTCAACAGCTACATGCATTCCAAATGCCTTCCTACTATACTCTCTCACAGTCCATTCTTTCTCTCTATAGTATGCAAAGAAACATTTTCTTGCACACTCTTAGTTTCTCAGTTCCCTTTTTAAGACTGTAAATTAATATTTCATTTCTTCTTGAATCTGCTTTCTTTCTCTTTGCTGGGACTGTATCTACAAGAGAGCTAATACATAAGTCCATTTCATATCCCACGTTAAATCTTCCCAGAACTTTTTAAACATTTCTGCCCTTTTCTCTTTCCATCAAACCATCCCACATTTCAGTACCTTTTGATTTTTGACACTTTTGTGAAGTACAAGTTGGGCCAATACTTCATTGAAGCAACTGCATTTATTAGTTTTATATTTACCATCTGTATCCTTCTTAAGTCCTTTGTATGACTTTCTTTCCGCATTCATAAATATTTGTTTTTGCTCTTTCTTCTCTGGTAACTAGTTTACTTTTTTTCTTTAAAGGTTCCTCCGTTTCTTCTTGAGTTCTATCTTCATTTTCTAATTCATCGTCTTCTATAACACTATCTAAGTTATTTTTGTTATATTTTCGTTTATTTGTGTTATTTTCGTTATCATGCTTTTGGAATCCCGCTGGGTTATCCTGCAGTTCTTCTTAGGTGGTGTCGTTTTCATCTTCTAGTTGAATATAGTCAGGATCATTTTTTGGGTCACTCTCGTCGTCGTCACTGTTTTTGTCACTGTCGTTGTTGTCACTCTCTTCATCCTGAAGGGGAATATTTTCGGGGTGACATGTATTTCCATTATCTTCATTGTTATCTAGGTTTTCAATGCCGTCTTCGTTGTTTGAATTTTTGTCTTGATGCTGTTTAATGTCTTTGTCGAATTCAACTACTGTTGAATTATTTAACGCCACAATCTCTTTTATTATTACATTGTTGTCAATGTAAAAGTTAGGAATGTCTATATCTGGGAAAATTTCCTTAATGGGTAAAGACGTTTCGCAGACAAAGGTATTTTCAGGCATCTGGCACTCTTGATCATGAATTTGTTCTAATGCTTTAAGCACCATAACTTTTCCCCTTGGTAAGGATATCTTCTGAAAATAATAGTTTATTATAAACCTCTGGACTAAAGTGTAACTTTTATCCCGAGACGAAAAGTTTGTATCTTGACCGAATGGAGAAATACAATTCGTCAAGCGATAAAAAGACATTTTAGTCCAGAGGTTTTAAATGACCAAGATAACTGCGACCGGCAAAAGAAGAACACTAGAGGACGTCAGAAGGGTGTTTTTTCCAAATACACACACTTGCCAAAAAATGTTTTACCCTTAAAATATATAAACCTAAATGAGGTTAAAACATTTGGCAACATGTGTATCTAGGTCGTAAAATATTTTTTTCGCTGTATTATTTTTTACAAAAAAAAAATCAGGAAAATTAAGGCATTATGAAGTACCTATTGCGATCTTCGCAACGGAGTTCAAACGAGTCCAAATCATAATCAAGACAATTTTGCCGATTCTTTTTATAAAAATAAACTATTAATTATCTCCCCAAAAAATATGAAAATAGGTGAAAGGTGTGTAAAAACCAATACTGCCAGCTTTTCTAACAAGCAGTGAAGTAGCACTTTGTTTTTGCTCTACCTGCTCCCCTGCTCAAAAAAAGAATTAAAACCTATTTACAATAAGAAAACTTAAATCGAAATTAAACAATATTTAATTTTATATCTTATATCTGATATTTATCACAAAAAAAACTGATCAGATGCTCTTAGAATTAGCTCATAGCTGATATTTCCGATAAATAATAATTTTACTCGAGGATGAGCAGCTAGAGCAAAGTCAAATAAACGATAATAAAAACATTATTTAGGCAGACTAACTGAAAGTTAGTCCAGATAAAGTATACAAGTAAACAAGTATACAAAAATATTCAAATAATTAATAATTTGTATTTTTTTTTTAAATCGAACGCGTTTCACCCTTGGAATTTTATTTTTTTTTTTTGAGTTTTTTGATTTTTTATTTTTTTTTGTTTTTTTTTTGTTTTTTATCTACACGCTGCTTCCGCCGACGACCCTTATAATGATGCTCCGCTGTTCGCTTTTCTAAAGGTCGTCATCTGCATCCGTCGTCCTCGTTCTATTTAGGTACTCACGATACACCACGTTTTGCGTGATGATCGGGTTATTTTTCCTGCCGTCCTTAAACAATCTTCCCTGCTTTGGCCCGTCCACGAGATAAATCCTTATGTCCTGGCTTCTGCGGACCTTTCCATATTTCCCGCCGTCGGGTATACGACTTCGATTCTTCCGATCGCTTCCGTTTCCCTGCTCTTCTCTATTCACTCTCCCTTCGTCTATAAGTGGGTTCCTACTACGTCTACGTAGTATCTTTTTCTACTCGGCGGCGAAGCGGGCACCGCCGCCGCCGTTTCTTCTGTGTCGATTAGCCTAAACCAAGCGACCAGTTTGGAATTGCCCGGTTTATCCACTACTAGTATTTGTTGTCCTTCGTGAAAGTACTCCATTTGCTCATTTTCCATATGAACTGGCAAAGACATTACCACATGACTGGTGTGGAACGTCCCTACTCCGAAGATTCTCTAGACGCTTCGGCTTCGTCTCAGTTCACCGTCGCGGTCGCCTGATCCACTTGCAACTCCGTGCATCTCACTTTGACGGTATCCAGTCCTGTATCCACGTACGCGTTTATATAACGACATACCTAAATGGGATTGCCCACGCAAAGTTCCAAGTTTACGTGGCACCCGTTGTCGACGACTCGTTGCTGTCGGTCGTGGTACATTTCTATACCCGCCGGTCTTCTGTAATGTTTTGGGATAATATTATCGACTCTTATTTTCCATCGTCCAGCAACTCGGTCTCTTTTTCTTTTTCGTCGTTGTGCTCGCTGCCGCCGCCCGTGCCGGGTCGACGTCTTCGGCACGAGGTGGCGTCCTTTCCATGGGATCGTTTACTCCCGCTGCCGCCGCCGTCGCCACTCCTTCGACTTCGGCGACGGGCACGTTGCACTCGTTGTGCACCATGAATTTCGCCACCATTTCTCGTACCCTTTCGTGGCCCGCTCCGTTCGAACTTTCCGGCCAACGCGCCCAAATTACTTTGTCCAAGTCTTCGGCCGTAGTCGGTATATCTTGCTCTACCGTACGAAGCAAATTTCACTTGTCGATTTATCACGGCGGCTCCGTCATCTACTCCCCTCCTCCTTCTCCGATCGTCGTCATCGTCTTCCAGCCCTAAACCATAAAGGAGGCTCTGCGATGAACCGTGGCGAAGATACTGTTGTCCCTTGGACGTACAGTCGAAATATCTCGTCATTTACGCCGCAATGCCGACAAATCCAGCGCATTTCGGGCAAGCTTTGCACTTCGATTCGGGCGTAGTCTTCGTCCCCGAACGTCCACGCATTAAGATAGTAATCCGTCTTTCTTTCGTTCCTCCTATGCCACTGCGATTTTTTTAGTTTGCTTTGGGGAAGCGGCTTTCACTTCTTCGGTCTCACCGCTATTCCCACCGACGCGGCGATAAGTGTGTCTGATACCATTGCATCCCTTATACCGTCGGCTTCGTCGTCATGGGCGACGACGGCGGCGGCGGCGGCGGCGGTGGTAATCGTCTTCGGTCCCTTCGTTTCCCAAGAAACGGCAAATTCTTCCTTTCGTCATCCAAACTCACTCGGCGTATTCAAACGGGTAGGTCCTTTTCCAATATCCTTTTCCTCTTGGCAGGCGACGAGGACCCCTCTTCTTCGTCGCCGTCCTCCCCACTCCCAGCTTGTCGCGGCAACACTCGGTCGTCGTATAACTCCGTGTACACGTCGTAATGACTACGACCGGTATACTGCAACACAAAGGGGTGCGAATCGGCCCTCTTCCGTTCGAAATTGGCCAAGACCTTACCTACCTATAAACCAAAACCTATAAAAACAAAGAAAACGTATGCGGAACTAGCAGCGAGAGGAAGAACGCAAAAATCAAAAGAAAGTACAACGCAAAAAGAACCAAGACAAGGATGGAAAACGCCCGAAATTAAGCGCAACAAAGAGGTAAAAATACAGCAGAAGGAAAAAGAAGAAGGAAAGTTAACAGTTGCACTAGTAAGGAACACATTAAAGAAAGTCGGCATAACCGAAGGAATCAAACACTGGAACCAATTGCCAAGTGGAGACGTTGTGATGGCGTTCGAGAATGACGACAAGGAGGAAATATGCTCATTGCTACTGACGGAACCAAATCTGCAAACCAAAGAAGCAAAAGTTAGTGAACCTTTATTTATGATAACGGGAATTGAAAAAGGCATGACGGACACGGAAATACAAGAGGGTATATGGCATGAAAACAAAGAGATAAGAGAACTAGCGAAAAAGGAAGGGATAAAACCGGAAGATTTTAAAGTCATAGCGAGAAGAAACTGCAGGTCGAGTTTTAAAGAAAACATAGTAATAAGATCGCCGAAAGCAATGTTTAGAAAGGTCATGTATCTTGGCAGAATAATTTTGGACTTCGTATTAAGATATATTGAGGATTACCTAGACATTGCAATATGTTTCAGGTGCTCGAGATTCGGCCATGTGATGAAATATTGCAGGGAGAAGAACAAGAGATGTGAAAAATATGGCGAAGACCGCGATTGGTGGGATTGTGACGCAAGTGAATTGAACTGTCCTAACTGCGAACAAGCAGGACTTAAGCCGGCAGAAACCATGGAGCGAGGGACAAAAAGTGCCCAATCTACGGACGAAAAGTGGAGCAACATAAACGGACGATTAATTACACGGAATAATGGGGGGTTTAAAAATATTACAAATAAATAAGGACCAGGTAAAAACGCGACTAATGTAGTGAGACAATATGCAAAAATAGGAAATCACGACATAATATTAGTGCAAGAACCTTATAGGTGGGAAACTGATTGGACAGGGTATAAAAAGTATGGGAGAAAGGATAGCAAGGCGGTAATCTGGACGAGAAAGGAATTGGAAGCAACACAAATGGATAAAGCATGCTCAAACAACGTCACAACCATAATGACAAAAGGGGGAGTAAGCATTATTAGTATTTATCAGGAGCCAGGAGGCTCTGATATCAACAGAGTCACGGAAGTGAGAATGGAAGATACCAGGACGTGAAAGAAGATTGTACTTGGTGGGGACTTTAATGCTAAAACTCCATTGTGCGGAGGACAGGATATGGATGAGAGAGGAAGAGTTATGGAAGAGTGGATGGCAGTAAACAATTTAAAGTGTGTGAATGAAGCGGGTCAGTTGTCAACGTATAGTAGTACACGAGGTAATAGTTGGGTGGACATAACGATATGTAAAAATGTGCTAGTGAGGAATTGGAAAGTTGAAGAGGAAGAAACACTCAGTGACCACAGATATGTAACAATGTTTTTAGATGGAAAAGAAACGAAGGTAAAGGAAAAGAAAATGTACGACACAATGGCTTATAGATTGGGGAAATTTGAGATGAAAAATAAGTCAGTTTAAGCATGAAGACAAAAGGGAGAGTGGAGGGAATAACAGACATAGGAATTTGAAACTTCCATAGAAGAATTTCAAAAATACTGCAAGGAAGCATGTTCAAAATACGGCAAGAGAAAGAGTGGTAACAGTAAAGGAGGGACTGTCAGTGGTGGGACCCCGGATTGAAACACGCAAGGAAGGCATTAAGACTGCCGCAAGGAGGAACTATGCAAAAGAAAAGACATAGAGATCAGAGAAGAAAAAAAGGAACACTACAGAGAAGCAAAAAAAAGTATAATAAAATGGTTAGCGACAAGAAGCAGGAAGCAGTTAGGAGGGAAATTAAAGAGCTAGCAGAAGAGGAACCGTGGGAAAGGGTGTGGAAGTTTTTAGGCAAATTGAAAAAGGAGAGATTAATGTCCAGACAGAAAACGGAGAAATAATTACGGAGGAGGATGAAAAGTGCAGATATCTGATAAGAAGACACCATCCAGGATTTAAAGAAGAAGAGAGAAATTACCACACGACATATAAAAGAGAAAGGAATATTTACCCGACAGAGGACACACTACCGGAGAACGAGATGTTTACTGAAAGAGAGATTGAAGAGACGATATTAACATTTAGGAAAAAGAAAGCGACTGCGTCAGATAGAGTGCCAAACGAAGCACAATTACATATATGAAACGGAGCCAAGGAAATAATGCAGAAGATTTATAATGAATGCTTGAGAAGAGGAATTTTCCCCAAATGTTGGAAGGGAGCTGATCTAGTCTGGGTACCGAAACCTGGCGGAAAGGGGCACAGGCCGATCAGCTTGCTCCCGGCACAGGGGAAACCATATGACAAGTATAAACGACCAACGACTCAAGACCCATTATGAAAAAGAAAGAATCTTTAATATAAGACAATTTGGCTTTAGGCAAAACATGAGAACGTTGGACGCAGTTTTGGAAGTTACAAACACCATAAGAGAAAATAAGAATAAGGGAAAACACCAGTTGATAGTAGCACTCGATCTCTCAAATGCCTTTAATATGGCATCAGACAAATCCATTGACATAGAAATGAAGAGGAGAGGAGTAGGCAGAACTTTGGCCAGGGCATGCCTTGCCTTCTTACAAGAAAGAAGGGTTAGGTCAGGTGGGTGAAAATAGAAAGAGAATGTCTGCAAGGATCGAGCCTGGGACCGACCTTATGGCTTCTGGTCATGGAGGACTGGTTCAAGGAAATTAATGAACTGAATAAGGACTTGGACATGGAGGCAAATAAGGATATCGTACCAGGCTACGAAACCAAACACGAAAAGATACGAACACAAGCTTATGCGGATGACCAGCTAATAATAATTAAGGGAAGCTCGGTCAAAGAAATACAAAGAACATGGGAAAGGGTATGGGAGGCATGTAAGAGATGGGAAAGGCGGAATTTTTTAAAGTATAATGATCTGAAGACAGAGGCAATCTTTATTCCAGCTAAGAGCACAGTACGTGAACCGGTTATCAAAATCAATGACATTAAAGTCAAATTAAAGGATACGCTAAAATATCTAAGTATTGTTATTGATAAAAAAGAGCTGTATCTGGAACACGTTAAACAAGTTAGGACAAAGGTAACGGAAAAGGCGAACAAAATAAGGGGCCTAATCAAAAGAAAGACTGGAAACACAAAAGGAGCCACCAAGTTTATCTACGAACGGGTAATAAAGCCTGCAGTCTTATATGGAGCAGAGGAATGGGGGAAGAAATCCGGGGACTCCAGAATTAAAAAGCAATTAAACGCAATCCAAAGGCCGTGGATGCTGGGCATGACTAAAACATATAGAACGACTGCAACCGAGACCCTGCAGACTATCACAGGCACGGCACCTTTGAAAGTGGAAGCGCTGGGAAGATACAGATATCAGTCAGAGTTGAAATCTACAGAAAAGGTAAATAGTGGAGAGTGGGTTACTCATTCACAAATGGAAAACATCATTGAAAAGCTTAACAACGGTTATAATCACGAAGCAAATCAAGAAGCAAGAATTTATGTAGATGCATTAAAAAGGAATGGGAAAAACTGGATTAGGACTGGCAATGAAAGAACATGGGCTATGGACAAGGAGAAACAAAAGAATAGAGGATGACACCGACATAAACGATGCAGAGGTGGAGGCGATGAAATGGGGATTGGAGGAGGTCATGGAGGCATCGAGGAGGGACCTAAATACCATTATATACACTGACTCAAAGGTTGCGCACGCAAAAATAATGAAGAGGAGGACAGAGTCACGGACGGTATCACAAATACAGAAAAGTCTAAGTGAGACAGCAAGCATAAGGATAATATGCGAACCCCATGGAAGAGGTGGAAAATCAACAGGTAATATGAGGACACATAACGAGGCAGGGGAGGCATGTACCAAGGAAAATGTGGAAGGAACGGGGACAAAGAAGAAAAGTTAAGGCAACAAGAAAGAAGGAAAGAAACAAGTGGATACTAAGAAGATGGCAGGAACAATGGGATAGCACTGAAAAGGGCAGAGAGGAATACATATTGTGTAATAAAGTGGGGAAGGACCTTCTGGAAATTAATAAAAAGGGAATGCAACTGATTACGGGACACGGGAATCTAAAAAGCTACCTATCAAGATTTCGACTAGGGGGATAAGGGTTAGATGTAATTACACCCAGATTAGCCTATGAATTAGATTAAGTTAGTGTAAGGAGAAATTGTATAGATTATTAAGATTGTATGTACCTGTGGATTATAATAAGTTGGTTTAAGGGCAAAATTGTAGGGTATTCTAAAATTGTTAGTACTAATTAGGTAAAATAAAGATGAAAAATGAGTCTTCTTTCCCCGCAATTCCGTCGGCCCTCTTGATTTTCTGCTTGCGGCAAGTGGAGTGGGAAGATGGGGAGACGTGGAGGTAGTAGGGGTTCCGTTGAGAGTGGTTTCGGCTAGATAGAGGAGAATAAAATATTAAAGCCGAAAGGCGGGTAATCGTACAAGCATTCATAATGAATCACAGGATTTTGTTGCTAATTTGTTGCTACAAATTAGCAATATCAAAATATTGGATTTTTTTTTATTATTCTTTTTGAAAATATGCTACCTTGCATTTTATTTTTCACCACGTTATCGACGTAAGTGATTTTGTTGCAAAATAGTTTGTAATGATCCACAGATTTGTTTTTTTTTTTTGTTACATGCTACCTTGAATTTCA